>APFE030517199.1:27410-52290 GCA_000404065.3 Pinus taeda | reverse complement strand
TAACACTATTTATTATAATAATGTAAGAATAATAAATAATGATAAAATATATCCATTTTCATTCTCAATGTATGAAATATAAAAAGATAGGAATATATATATATGTGTGTGTGTGTGTGTGTGTGCATTTTATACCACTTTTTTCCAATTTCCTTTTTAATATTACATAAACTTAACATTATTCATAAAAATGTTTAGTTTTTGTTCATGTAATAAATATAGGATGTTAAGAGTCTCCCTTGAGCATCTCAATTGGCGATGACCATGAAAATGAAGTATTATGTACCATGCGATTCCAGTTTCATATCCTCCGAGTTTACCCTTGGGTTGCGTGCTAAGACGACATGGTTTGGTTCAACGATGTGGTTCACCTAGGGGTTATAGTGGAAGTAGTTGGAGTTGACCCCATGTCACATGAGTATGATTGGCCTAGTTGTCGATTCCTCTAGTAGAAAAAAATAAAATAAATACATAAATTGTAAGTGTATTTAATGTTATTAAAAATACTCATATAAAATAAAAACATGTAAGTTAATAGTTAGATATGCTAATTTATATAAACTTATAAAGATAAATGCATATTAAGATATTTAGATATTTTTGGATGGTTTTACAAGTGGATAAGTACCTGCACCATGACTAAACTTGCAGATAGGGAATTTTAGAGTTATGTTTAAAAGAAATAGAAGAGATTTATGTTGATAGGAAATAGAATAGATTTTGATTTCTTAGATGATCCTTTAAAAGGTGAGCAAATAGCGGGTTTGCAACCCTATTAGAACCATATTGCTATACCACTTGGGTTCACATCCATTGGAAGAAGAGACTGTATACATCATCAAAGAAATGGAGAAACATTTTCTCAAAACGTGAAACCATGTTATCACTAGTTTCAAAATGGAGGTGATAGGAAATATTTTAAGCATTCCCATGGTTCATAATTACAAATATGTTTCTCCTCCTAAGATGTGCACTTGATTTGATCTAGGAGAAATATGCATTTAATACAAAGGTTAGAATTGAATGAGGAGTTTATATAGTTACATGGTACCTATGTATGTATTTTTACTTCAAATGGTACCATTTGACCTTTGGCTACTATGACAAAATCACCAATGACAATAAATTTTCCAACTCAAGGTTCACAAGAGAAATTCTAAGCTAGAATTTGATGAGTGGTACAAACCTTGAAAAACATGGTCTTGGTATATAGAACTTAGAGACTGTAAGGAAACAAAAAGTTGCAAATGTTTTAAGAAGATATACCATCCAATGAACCTACATCTAGGGAAAAAGATGAGGTTAAATGCTATTGTGGAAATGACATATTTGGCCCTTGTGAGGCACCATCTAGGTATAAGTATGAAGAATGACACTTTAAAGGAATGGACAAAAACAAATTTCAATTCTACAAACATTTGTAAGTGGAGTAACCAACCATTGTTTCTTAAAATATGAAAATTGAACTTTGATGCTAGAATGACTCAACAACATATAACAAAAACATGAAAATTGAATTTTGATGCTAGAATGACTCAACAAGATATAACAAAAACTTGGGTAGTATTTTCATGGTTGCATTTGGTTTTTTGGATGGATGTAATATTTGAAGAAATGAGTAATTCCCTTATCATTTTTTATGGGAAAATTCAATTTCTTGTGATTCTCAACCATGGGAATGGCTCAAATTCTTGTTAAGTTAGACTTAAGTAGTGGACTAGAAAAGTCTATGGAAATTCACATGAATTCTAAGTTTATCATTGGACCATAAACTTTGATGGCTTCCCTTTCAGGTGTAGTTGGCGTCCAAATACAAACACCTAGTAAGAAACTACAATTTTTTTACAATTTTCTCAGGCACCATTGGGAGAAAATTGTAGGGACTTATGTGGCTCCAAGCTATCCACATAAGTTTCTCACATCCATAATTTATCATCTCCCTAAGAAAAATTAACATAGGGACCTAGCAATGGAAGCATCTAGTGACAATAAGAAAAACTTGATTTGAATGGGAAGTCAATTTTGTCTTCCTAATTAGAAATGTGAAACTATTCCAAAAGTTTAAATTTTGTGTCACAGGGATTAGATTAGAGAATAAAAGTAAATAACAAGAAAGTGATTTTCTTTCCAACCTATTTAGGATTAAAAAAAATTAAAATAAGCGAATACAAAATCTTCCTTGTCTCACACATATTATGAATATAAGAGAGTGTTGTAGTGGCTACAACCACCCTCCAAAATTTTGACTTAGCTTCATTTTGGAGCCTCCCTACCAACCTTCACAGCAACATTGTTGATTTGGGGTAGCATCAGATGTGATCTAGCCATTAAAATTGGTGGAGAGGCTAAAGCACATGAAATCTCCAAGGCCCAGAAATGGTTTGGATAGTTTGTACCCAGTTTGGGAGATATTAAAATAATTAATATTTTTAATGGAGTTCCCAAGTCTAAACTTAGGAAAAATAAAATATTAATGGGTATTAATATAAAAGTGGGTTAGAAGGTACCAAAAGAAATGGATCAAGCCAAATCTGATCTTATCCATTTATTAGAGATGAGATCTCGGTTGTTGAAGGACCAACATGAAAAGTATAAGAGGAGGCTTGAGGGTCAGTTGGAGAATACACTAGAGTGATCAGTTATTCATTTTGTTAGAGTGAGGTTGCTAAGAAAAAGTGAATCACTGATCAGCAATGAGGGACAATGAGTACTGGACAGAGAGGTAGAGACAATATTGAGAGACCAATGCAGAAGCAGAGAGAGCAAGAGTAGTAGCTAGTTTAGGCCACACAGAGCCCAACAGAGACAACACATAGGCCAAAGGGACTGTGTCATCCATGCAGAGGCTGCTAGAGTGACGTAGAGGGTCCCAAAGGCTACGAAGTTCCTCAGAGGGTTGACGCGGAGGGTCTTGGGGCTGACGAAGGTCAGTGGGAGGCTGACGTAGAGGCCAGAAGGGTTAGCGCTGAGCTTCAGATTCGTCGGAGAGTGTTTCGTGGCACATGTTTTCTGAATACTTGTTTCTGAATATAGAGTTATTGATGCCATGTATTTTTGTCTGTCGAGTGAGCTGGTTAGGCACCTAGTTGTACTCAAGGAAATACTGCATAATAATATACCCTCAGAATAGTTGCACCAATTTTCCTGCATTGGGTTTTTCCGTGGACATTTGTCCAAAAATAACAGTGTCACTTGTGCGTTTTTTTCTTTCAGCTATTGATATGTAGATGTTGTAACGGTATTGTGTTTATTTCGGTATTTAAATGTTTTAAATAACTTGTTACAAATTTACAAGTAGAAGAAATAAACTTGCAAAATACATATTAATTTTCTAATGGATAGACTTAGAAAATTCAACTTACTATCAGAGTGTGGTTTTAGATCACAGGAAAGCTAAAGGCATCAGCTAAGCAAAGAATTTGCAGCAGAATCAGTTGTCTTGGGTGACAGTATTTGATCCGTGCAGCAGCAACAGAGGAAGGACTGACGCAAAGGGACTATGTCATCAGTCTAGGCCTGAGAGAGGCCAACACAGAGGCTGAGGAGGGTAGAAACAGGCTCAAGTAGAGGCCAGAAGGGCTAACGCAGTTGGCTGAGGGAGCTGTTTTTTCGGTGTCGGTATTGTGCAGAGCTAAGAGGCTCAATCCTTCAGTTGCTGGGGTGAATGAAGTTGTGGACAGTTTGCGGGAGAGAAGTTGGTGGGGTACTATGGTCAGAACAATACCTAACAGGGCAAAACCAAGGTAGAGGGAGTTGTTGCTGAGGTGAATTTCTAGCCAAGGAATTCAGATCAATGTTATAGTTGCATAGATGATCAGAGAGGGGCAACTTGACGGTTGGTAGAAGGATTTCTAGGAGGGAAATTGAGACTCAGAGGGAGTCCAGAAGAGAACTTCCAGACGAGAAGTAGAGAGACTCAAAGGAGTTGAACTGAGAACTTCCAAGTGGGAAGTAGAGAGACTCAGAGTAGCCGAAAGAGAAGAGTAGAAAGATGGCCGTGAATGGGCTGATAAATTAGGACAGGCTAGACAGAGTGCCCAACTTTGTGGTATGGAAGGCCAGGATCTTGTCCATTCTAGACAAACATCGTATCAAGGGCTTCGCCTTGAGAGTAATGGCTATCCCAATTGACCCAGTAGCTAATGAAAGGTACAAAGAGGAAATGGCTAAGGCAAAGTGCATCATCCTTGATGGGGTCAAGGATCATGTGGTCCAACATATTTCTGAGAAGGAAATGGCAAAGGAGATGTGGGACACTTTGAAGACATTGTACCAACATACTTTCATGCAGAGGAGATGCTCCTTGAGAATCAAATAAGGTCATACTAGATGTAGAAGGGGGCGCAGATAGATCTATTCCTTGGTCGGTTGAAGGAGATCCAAAACCAACTGACTTCCATAGGGGCCACTGCGGATCAGGAGTTGATGGTGAGGACCACACTTAACGTAGTCTCCGAGGAGTGGGAGAAATTTGTCTAGAGCATACTGGGTAGGGAAAGTCTTCTAGATTGGGAAGAACTGTGGGCGACTCTTTGCCAAGAGGAGATTAGACGACTAACCAAGACGGGAAGTAGCAGCAAAGGAGTCCAGATCAAGAAGGAAGAGGAAGAGGATGCAACTATGGAATTTGTGGGAAAACAGGAGAAGAGGAAGAAGAAGGACCTCTCCAAGGTCAAGTGTTTCCATTGTGGGGAATTGGGTCACTATGTAAACTAGTGTCTAAGGAAGAGGAGTATGGGAGAGGCTTTTGACTCTAAGGTAGCGCCAACGAAGGTGGAGAAATAAGTTGAGGAGGATGACGATTGTGCCATGAGTGCTCATTTTCCACTCGAGAAGAAGTGGGGAGACATCGAGCTGTAGTCAGGAGGACTACAGGTGATGAGGGGCAGGATCCTTGAGGTACCCAACCTCTTGGATTATACCTTGCTACGGGAGCCCCGAAGAGAGAGTAGCAAGACTGGTGGATGTTGGTAGAGATGAATGAAGATGAAGCAAAAGAGAGTGCTACAGTGTAGGAGTCCCTAGACAACGCGAGGCTAGCCAACTGAAACAACGCGAGAGGCACTAAGAGTATTGCACTAGTGCAGGATGGCACATAGAGGTGTGCAACGATGCAAGATGTAGGGAGTTGTTATAGCACCACAGAGGTCAGTAGAGGGAGCACTTGTTAGTGGTAGAGAGAGCTTCAACATCGAGAGAGAGAGTTTCTAGTCTGATAGGGATGTCAGAAGTTGGGTGGATCAGTTACATACTTCTCAGTAACTAATTTGCAATGAAATAGCAATATGCAGTAGCATGATGCAACATGATGAGAGGGGATGTAGTAAAGATGCAGTGTTAGGAGGATGGACCAATAACAACACAAATGAAGAGGGAGTTGTCGTATAGATGCAGGAGTGGCAATGATAGGGCCATGGGTAGTAGTACAGGATGCAACAGTACAGAGGATGTTGGGCAGGGAGGCCTAGCATCAGCACAGGTGTTGGTGCCAGATAATTAGAGTGATGCTCAGTGAGGTGTATTACTAGAGCACAATCCTTGCTAAGAGGTAGTGTTGATTTGGGATAGCATCAGATGTGATCTAGCCATGGAAATTGGTGGAGAGGATAAAGCACATTAGATCTACAAGACCTAGAAATGGTTTGGACAGATTGTACTCAGTTTGGGAGATATTAAAATAATTAATATTTTTAATGGAGTTCCTAAGTCTAAACTTAAGAAAAATAAAATATTAATGGGTATTAATATAAAAGTGGGTTAGAAGGTTCCAAAAGACATGGATAAAGCCAAATCTAATATTAGCCGTTGATCAGAGATGTAATCTTGGCCGTTGAAGGACTAACGTGAAAAGTATAAGAGGAGGCTTGAGGGTTAGTTGGAGAATACATCAAAGTGATCAGTCATTCATTTTGCTAGAGCAGGGTTGCTAAGAAAAGTGAATTAGTGATCAGTAGCAAGGGGTAGTGAGTACTGGACAGAGAGGTAAAGACAATATTGAGAGACTAATGTAGAAGTAGAGAGAGCGAGAGAAACAACCAGTTCAGACCACACAAAGCCCAATAAATACAACACAGAGGCCAGAGGGATAGCGTTAGCCACGTGGAGGCTACTGGAGTGATGCAAAGGGTCCCCGAGGTTGTGGAGTGCCTCAAAGGGTTGACACAGAGGGTCCTGAGGCTGACGCAGAGGCCAGAAGGGTTAGCGTTGAGCTTAAGAGTCACCAGAAAGGGTTTCATGGGACTGGTTTTCTGAATACCTGTTTCTGAATATAGAGGTATTGGTTCTGTGTGTTTTTCTCTATCGAGTGAGTTGATTATGCACCCAAATGTACTCAAGAAAATACTGCATAATAATATACCCTCAGAATAGTTGCACCAATTTTCCCACATTGGGTTTTTCTAGGGACATTTGTCCAAAAATAACGGTGTCACTTGTGTGTTTTTTTTCTTTCAGCTATTGATATGTAGATTTTGTGACTGTATTGTGTTTATTTCGGTATTTAAATGTTTTAAATAACTTGTTAAAAATTTACGAGTAGAAGAAATAAACCAGTAGAATATAGATTAATTTTCTAACGGATAAACTTAGAAAATTCAACATGCATGTCTTGCTTTGTCAAGTACATAAGCTCCAGTGATTTTCTTGTAGAAAGATAGCATGTCGACCAAACCTTGATGCATTCCCCTCACAGGCTGTTCATCCGAAATTGGTCCAACAGTAGGCTGAGAAACTCTTTCAAGAATTTGTGTAAATCTGGAGGGCAACCAACCTTCCCTCCAGAAATTGCGCAATCCTGATTGATAGCCTGCTAGGCCCCATAATTGTGTAATTCTGCTGAGAAAGCTTCACCCAAAAAATTACGCAATTCTTCCTAGTTGGGATGCTCAGACCTGAATTTGCGCAAATCTGGGTAGCAGTCAGCTACTCTTCCTAGAAATTGCACAAATCTTTTGAGCAGCAAGCCCAACTCCCAACAAGAAATGCACATTTTCTCCCAGCAGTTGGGCAGTCTCTTGCATGTGCAGCTGAGTTGACCGGTTCCCTTCGGGACCAAGCAAAATAGACTTGCAGACATGGGTAGCTTCTCCCAACGCAACATGGAAAGGCATCCCTTGTTTCAGGGATCTATTTTTGGTAGTTGGAGGTTACATTCAAGGATCATTTCAGAAACCTCCCACCAAGTGTCACTTTCCCTAGATTTGTGGCATGCGCGTAACAACCTCGATTTTATCAAAAATCATCAACTAGATGCTGCAAAGCTCATTCCTCACATCAACCTTGCAGCTCTAACATCCCACATCGCAGCTAGGAGCTGTCGGCACATTCAATTCAACTGTTTTGGGGTAAGCCCGCTTTCCATGTTTTGTGTTGCATTTCTGGCACTTTTTTTTGTTTCGCTTCGTACGAATGTTGTCTGCTTGATTTCAGTGAGTGCTTTCCGTCATTTTGATACATACTAGTTTGTACTAGCACCGTTTCAGTTTTCATTGTTATCTCACTGATGTCGCATGTAAGAAACTTTTTTGCATGAATGGTCGCCAATTTGACGACTCGCTTCACCCACATGCATGTTGATCTGTTTACTGAATATTTCATTCAATGTTTGGATGCATGATAAATCATTTCTTCTTTCACTTAGTGTTGCCATGCATTCAATTCCTCATTTGCTTTCAGTTTCCTGTTAGCGAGTCTGGTCAACCTTGGTCTAGACTTTGCCTTCACTGAGACATAATTGCACAATGCAGGGAAGGAAGGCTCTGTCTTCCTCTCCAAAATGGAATTTCTGCCCAGGCAGTGTCCTCCAAGACTGTTTTGCGCATTTATGAGGGATAGTGACTGCTAGCCCAAGAAATTGCGCAATACAGTCCTTGAGCCTATAGTCACTCCCAGCTGGAATTACGCATTGCGCAATCCCAATGTTCAACAGCCATAATGGACTGTGCATTGTGCAGTTCCAACAGTCAGTCAGCCTCCCAACGGTCCAGACTATGCCTTATGTAGTATTGGCAGTCAGTCTCCCAACCTTCCAGTAGAAATTACACAACCTTCATGATCAATCACATAGGTATGTTGCAAGTTAGTTCTCAAGTTCATTTTGGTTTTCAATTGACATATTGCTTTCCATGAGTGTTTCCATGTCCCCAGGTATCGCAGGTGTTGATCTGCCTCTCGGTAGTACAAGTACAATTGTTTCCAATAGAGAAGAGTCGAAGACACCATTCAGATCACACTTGGGGATGCAGTCAATCAAGTGTCTATGGACTTGTATACCCACGAAGACATTGAGTTGTTCGTAGACAAGGACATCAAATATATGATGGAAACAACATCACAACGAGCAACATCATGAACAGTAGCTAAAGGCAACATACCAGATGCAACGAATGCAAGGGAAAGGTTGTTGACAACACAGAGGTGGAACAAAGTTGCAAGCTCAAGCAGATCCACTGATGGTGAAAGAAACTTTGGAGACCCAAGCTATGAGGTGACGGTGTGACATGAAGATCGTGTGAAGACAGAGAATGGAACAAAGAAGGAGTTGCATGTGCTGAAGCAACAACTCAAGGAAGAACATGAGCTGCACATACAAGCGAATGAGTTGTAGCAGGAACATGTACAATAAGGGCCACGACAAGCACTCACGGATGAAACTGCGCTTGTACAAGTTATAGATCCATCCCAGAAGCTGGCATAAAGTAGGCATGGTGAGCAGTGTTGTTGATCACATGCAAGGGATTTAGCAGCATGCATGTCATTGTGTGCACGCATGCGATCCAACCCATTCAGCACACTCACCAAGGTGAAGACAAGAAGCAATTCCAACTGGAGCTGAACATGTAGTTGATAGTGGACGTGCATGGCCACCAGAACACACTGGAGGATCAACATGTACACTATGCAACAATGTTTTGTCGGTTTGTCAGCATCCAAGAAGACCATGTGCATGTTAGCAGATGAGTTGGATGGAGGAGTCATACCAATGCACTTAGATGCAATAAAGGCAAGAGTTCGCTTCAGCAAGATGTCACCATTGAGCGCATGCACACCATCACAGATGACCAAGCTTGGCATCAAATCATCACCTTCACCATCACAAACATGTCAAAGATTTGGTCTCACCATAACGGACCGAGTGTCAGTGATGTCTTGCATGGCTTGCTCAAGCCATTTTGTCTCACATGAGCACATGTGCATTGTAATGTACTATCTTGTCAAGTGTAAGTCAAGTGTTGATAGTTAGATGTAACAGTCATAGAGTAGATGAAGAGTCATGTGGGTGGTTGAACTATCACAAAGGGGAATGTCAAGGGGCACTCCACCCTTTTCTATAAATAGTCCCTCATAACTCATTGTAGAGGCTTTTGGTCATCCAAGCTTCCGATAAGACTATCTTGGAGAGAGCTTGGATAGTATTGTAATGAGCCTTGGCTTCTCCACTGCACAGAGCTAGTACATCTCTTTGGAGGAGTAGACGGATGTGGTTGTAACATTCCACTATTGGAACTAGTTGTTGGACATATATGTATTGTATGACCAGAACTTACACTTCTTTATATAATAAGGGCCAACACATTTCATGCATATGTTGTATTATATTCTATGCTATATGGTTTACTATAAATGATATATGTATTAGTTTTCTTACGCATGCATGTATGGACTATTCTGTATAAGTATGTATGAATCTTTCTGAAATGTGTTGTTGTTTTAACCATCACTTTGGATTGCTCGCTAACTTTCTTTCCATGTTGTGATGTATCTTTGCTCATGTGTTCCCTTCCAGTCTGAGTACTATTACAAGTTGCCAAGGGGTGCACTCACCTCACCCTCGGTGTGTTAGAACCTCTCATGCACCTTCCTTGTCTTATTGCAGCTATCACACCCTTGCTACCAATAGAGTTATCTTACTTGCTTCTATGCGAAATTGTGGTCAAGGCATTACCGTACGACCCACTGTTGGGACTCCTACACCAAACAGTCTGCAGTCTAATTGGGACTTCTTACTGGGGAGATCCCCTGACATGTTTGTGGGTCCAACACCATCAACATTTTGGTGCTATAAGGAGGGCTAGATGACAAGTTGAGTCATCACATCTGCTTTGAATCTCTACACATCTATCATGACTAACTACTGAGTTACTCTTCTGGAGTGCATGTCCTATGGAAATGAATTCATTATCTCAAAAAATCTATTGAATAACTTGTCTCATAAAACACATGATGGTGGAGGCCACATAACCTTGGTTAGGCAAGCAATTGGCATTGTAGGTTCATGCGAAATACATGGATTCTTTGAAGAATACATGAGATGCACACTGTTCATATGAGATGCGCGCTGTTCATCTACACACTTCGAGGGCACCCAATGCATTGGTGTGCCACGTTGCCTGAAAAATCTATTCATTCTCTTGCTCATTTGGTCGCATAGATAGACCTGCTCTCAATCACTTTGACCGTAAATCACTCAACAAAGAAATTCTGAAATTATGCAAAGCACCCAATGAATGCATTGAACAATTTCACACACGCTTTTGTAATCTTGCATACCGATTCCCCGAAGATGATATTGATTGGGAATTTCTCGATGGGAGATTTGAGTATCTTCTTTACATATCTGAAAATCTGCAATTTTTTAAATCACTCGAATCCCGCTTATACTTCGGTGATGGAATTGTGCAATCATGAGTAGGAGCAGTCGTTGTCACAAGTGATTGTCTGCCTTCACCTCATCAAAAAGCTCCACCACCGTAGAGTGATGTGGGAGATCGTGCACACACATCTGTTGAACTGTCACATCCTCCCACCCCACCTACTCTTGAGATCTGTGTAGATTTGTCTTGCAAGCTTATTGGTGGTCATGTGGATTCGTTCCCTCAACCTCCGTCCTCACATTTTGTTGATCCTCCGGATTGTACCATCTTGTGTTCTCCCATTCCCGACTCCAAAATTGTTGTCAACGAGGATCAAGTTGTCGTGGATTTGGTGTTTTGAAACCAACCTGCGCCATCATTCATGATGTGTGTGTGCGGGAATCTAAAGAAGAACTTGTGGTGAAGGATGACTCCCTTTCAACGCGCCTCATCCACTTCATCCTGACATCCCTTGTGATTATACCACTGCTGATTTCTCCTGTGAAAACCCATTTCCGGATGTTTCTACTTCCGATCATTCATAGGACATGTTAGATGTCAGTTATCATCATAGTGCAGAGAGGAAACATCTTCCTTTGGAAATCCATCCAATCTATCATCTGTCATTTTTGAGAAAATAGAGGGTGAACATCTTTGCTTCTCGTCTACCCCTCTACCCGATTCATCAAATCATGAGGATGTTCACAAACATCCTGAATTTTATGATCTTGGTTGTTGTGATCTCTCTACTTCTTCATCTAATTACGATGTTGATTTAATTGTTGTTAATCTATCTAAGACACTGGTCTACGATGATCTATCTGTCAGTGAGGTCGAAACCCCCTAGAATGTCGAGGCACTTCAGCCCCAACTGTTGGTTATGTTAGGCCCTCGCTATCCTGCGGTTGGTTTCACTTCTGGTCAGGAAATTGTTGAAACACTCAAGGCTCCTCATCACTCTCTACTTTGCATTGAAGATCAACTAAACACCCATATTTCTCTTCCTCTGCTCAAACTACATGATCCCATTGCTCATGCATTGGAGGAATCTTACATAGCAAGCACACATGTACAACGTAAGTGGTCTACCTTTCTCACGTTTTCTTGCTTGTCACAGTCAAGAGAATGCATACACTTGACATTTGCACGCAGTGTAGCACAACACCATGGCAATTCCATAGAGTGCATGTCATGCACTTTCACTTAGTTTTGTTCTGTGTACACTTTTAAACTCAGAGTGTGTTTGTCTTCACTGTTACATCTTTCTTATTTGTTGGTTCACACAACTGTCTTTTGCACAAACCATTCCTTCACCAACATGGGTCTACCAATGCGCCGTTGGCTGCATTGGAAGTATCACTTCACGTGAGATAACCCATGCACTGTTAGCTTAGGAGTAGGAGTAGCGTTTTCTTTTGAGTTGTTTGCTTTCATGCTTGTTTTCTTACTTGATTGTTTGTTTGTTTGTCTGCTTGCTTGTTTGCTTAGTTGCTTTGCTTTCTTTTTTTCTTCTGCTCTTGCTTTGCTTTGTTGTTTGTTATTTCGCTTGTTTCATTCATAGGATAGTTTCATATGAAACCATGTATGACTCTTGAAGCAAGTTGGGTAAAGTACAAGAGGCCTTGTGCTGCTATCACTACTTGGTTATCTATCATCCTGCCTTTGTATGAAGAACTTGTTACTTTTAGTCCATGATACATCGAAGGAAAATACTTACTATTCAAAGTGAACCTTGGTGAAAACACAACTCTTGCGTGCTAACTAGTGTCACCTACTCTAGTTGGTTGTTTTTGGGTTAACCCTTGCCAGCTTAGTCAAGTAGAGTAAGGTGAGGGGGAAAACCTTCACAGACACATTAAAGGTATAATAAAATACTCTTTGCTGGAACAACCTCTTCTGCTCTCAATAAGTCAGGATCCCTCTTCTGCCTCTGAAATGAATAAGTGTTATGCACAATTATGAAGATGAAAAATGAAAAAATTAAAAAGTGAATTTTTTTTGAAAAAATGAAAAATGAATAAGGTGAAAAGAGAAAGCTTCATGTGTATAGAGGTGATGCAGGTAACTCTGCCAGGGTACTGACCAGGCTCGCAGGTAGCGGAGCCATGCTTGTGTTCCTATGTAGCTCCATCGGGGTACTGTCTAGGCTTACTAGCAGCAGAGCAACACTAGAGATGAAACTAATATTCTGATGACTGTACTACTTGTGCATCAATATACCCCTCAAACCCAATCGAAACAAATGTGTTGAATTGGCTTGGAATGTGTGTCAATTGACGAAGATCTTGGAAGATGCTACATCTTACAATCAAGTTAGTGTGAAAACAAGACAAGACAAGAACTGAACAATACTTCCAGAGGTGTTAGACTTGCTTTGCACGAACAAGGTCCATTTAGAGAGCTGGAGTTCTACCAGTGTGTCGCCAAGTGTTGTAGCAGCTACAAGCACCCTCCAAAATTTTTCCTTAGCTTCGTTTTGGAGCCTCCCTACCAACCTTCACAACAACATGTCTTGCTTCGTTAAGTACACAAGCTCCAGTGATTTTCTTTTAGAAAGACAGCTTGTCGATCAAACCTTGATGCTTTCCCCTCAAAGGCTATTCATCCAGATTTGGTATAGCAACAAGCTGAGTAGCTCCTTCAAGAATATGCACAAATATGAAGGGAAACTAGCCTTCCCTCCATAAATTGTGCAATCCTGACTGGCAGCCTGCTGGGCCCCATAATTACGCAATTATGTTGAGAAAGCTCCGCCCAGAAAGTGCACAATCCTTCCCAGCTGGGCTGCTCAGCCCAGAATTTGCGCAAATTCGGGCAACAATTAGCTGCTCTGCCCAGAAATTGCACAAATCTTCTGACCAGCCAGCCCAAATCCGAGCCATAAATGCACATTTTCTCCTAGCAATTGAGCAGTCCCTTGTATGTGCAGCTGAGTTGACTGGTTCCCTCCGAGACCGAACAAAACAAACTTGCATGCATGGGATAATTCTCCCAAGGCAACATGAAAAGGCATCCCTTATTTTAGGGATGTATTTTTGGTAGTTGGAGGTTACATGCAAGGATCATTTCAGAAACCTCCCACCAAGTGTCGCTTTCCCTAGATTGGTGGGATGCACGTCACAACCTTGATTTTATCAAAAATCATCAACTAGACGCTGTAGAGCTCATTCCTCACATCAACCTTGTAGCTCTGACATCCCACATCGCATCTAGGAGCAGTCGGCACATTCAACTTTGTTTTTTTTGGGTAAGCCCGCTTTCCATGTCTTGTGTTGCATTTTTGACGCTTTTTGTGTTTCGCTTCGTATGAATGTTGTCTGCTTGATTTCAGTGGGAGCTTATTGTCATTTTGATACATACTAGCTTGTACCAGCACCATTTCAATTTTCATTGCTATCTCACTGCTGTCGCATGCATGAAATTGTTTTGCATGAACGGTTGCCGATTCGGTGACTCGCTTCACCCACATGCATGTTGACCTGTTTACTGAATCATTCATTCAATGTTTGCCTGAAAGATCAACCACTTCTACTTTCACTTAGTGTCACCATGCATACACTTCCCCATTTGCTTTCAGTTTCCCGTTGGTGAGTCTGGCCAACCTTGGCATGGACTCTGCCTTCACTAAGACCTCATTATGTAATCTGGGGAAGGAAGGCTCTATCTTCCTCTCCAGAAATTCACATTTCTGCCCAGGCACTGACCTCCAGCACTGTTTTGTGCATTTCTGAGCGACAGTGACTGCTGGCCCAGAAAATTGCGCAATGCAGTCCTTGAGCCTGTAGTCACTCCCAGCTAGAATTGTGCAATCCCAGTAGTCAGTAGCCAGACTAGACTATGCATTCCACAGTTCTAGCAATTAGTCAGACTCCCAGTAACCCAGACTGTGCCTTTCATAGCCTTGGCAATCAGTCTCTCGACCTCCCGACAGAAATTGTGCAACCTTCATGATCAGTCGCAAAGGTATGTTGCAAGTCAGTTCTCAAGTTCATTCTGGTTTTCCATTGATAGATTTCTTTCCATGAGCTTTTCCATGTCTCAAGGTATCGCAGGTGTTCATTTTCCTCTCAGCAGTATAGGTACAATGGTTTCCAAGAGATTAGAGTCGAAGGCATTGTTCAGAGAACACTTGGGGATGCAGTCGATCAAGTGTCTATGGACTTTCCTACCCACGAAGACATCGAGTTGTTCGTAGAAAAGGACATCAAGATATGATGGTAGCAACATCACAACGAGCATCATCATGAACAACAATTGAAGGTAGCATACTGGGTGCAACGAATGCAAGAGGAATTTTGTTGACAACACAGAGGCGAAGCAAAGTTGTAAGCTCAAGTAGATCCACTGATGATGAAAGCAACTTTGGAGACTCAGGCTATGAGGTGACAATGCGACATGAAGATTGTGTGAAGATAGAGAATGGAACAAAGAAGGAGTTGCATGTACTGAAGCAGTAACTCAAGGAAGAACATGAGCTGCATAGACAAGAAAATTAGTTGCAGCAGGAACATGAACAATAGGGGGAGCAACAAGCACTCATGAATGAAACTGCGCCCGTACAAGTTATAGATCCATCCCAGTAGATGGCACAGAGTAGACATGTTGAACAATGTTGTTGATCACATGAAAGGGATTCAGAAGCATGCATGTCATTGTGTGCATGCGTGCGATCCAACCCATTCAACACACTTACCAAGGCGAAGACAAGAAGCAAGTCCAACTGGAGCTGAACATGTAGTTGACATCCATGACCACCAGCACACACTGGAGGATCAACACGGACACTATGTAATAATGTGTTTTCGATTCATTCGCATCCAAGAAGACCACACATGTTAGTAGACGAGTTGGATGGAGGAGTCATACCAATGCACCTAGATGCAACAGAGGCAAGAGTTTGCTTAAGCAAGATGTCACCATTGAGCGAATGCACACCATCAAGGATGACCAAGCTTGGCATCAGCTTATCACCTTTACCATCACAAGCATGTCAAAGAGTTGGTCTCACTACAATGGACTGAGTGTCAGTGATGCTTTGCATGGCTTGCTCAAGCCATTTTGTCTCACATGAGCACATGTGAATTGTAATGTATTGGCTTTTCAAGTGTAAGTCAAGTGTCGATAGTTGGATGTAATAGTCACAGAGTAGATGAAGAGTCATGAGGGTAGTTGAACTGTCACAAAAGGGAATGTCAAGGGTCACCCCACCCTTTGCTATAAATAGTCCCTCATAACTCATTGTAGAGGCTTTTGGTCAGCCAAGCTTCTGATAAGACTATCTTGGAGAGAGCTTGGACAGTATTGTAACAAGCCTTGACTTCTCCACTACACAGAGCTAGTACATCTCTTTGGAGGAGGAGGCGGGTGTGGCTGTAATGTTCCACTATTGGAACTAGTTGTTGGACATGGATGTATTGTATGACTGGAACTTACACTTCTTTATATAATAAGAGCTAGCATGTTTCATGCATACGTTTGATTGTATTCTATGCTACTTGGTTTACGCTAGATGATAAATGTATTGGTTTGCTTATGCATGCATGTATGGACTATTCTGTATAAGTGCATATGAATCTTTCGGAAATGTGCTGTTGTTTTAACCATCTCTTTGGATTGCTCGCTAACTTGCTTTTCCATGTTGTGATGTATCTTTTCTCGTGTGTTCCCTTCTAGTACGAGTACTATTACAGGTTTCCAAGGGGTGCACTCACCTCACGCTCGGTGTGATAGAACCTCTCATGCACCTTCTTTGTCTTACTGCAGCTGTCACACCCTTGCTACCAACATAGTTATCTTACTTGCCTCTGTGCAAAATCGCAGTCAAGGCATTACCGTACGACCGACTGTTGGGACTCCTACACCAAATGGTTTGAGGTATAATTATAACTTCTTACCTGGGAGATCCCCTGACATGGTAGCGAGTTCAACACCATCAATAGAGAGATATTGAAAAACGACAAAATCTTGTCTGATGTCATTTTCCAAACAAAGTTTAGAACTTGATATAAGGGTAGAACATAGTGACCTAGATTCCATTAAGAGTTTCAAATATATTCTCAAATCAAGAAGTAAAGGTTTTACAATTTTCCTAGGGAATGTAGGAGCTACATGATTTTTAGATGAAAAAGTTAAATAAACTATGCATATATGATGAAAATAATATAAGTCACTGGCCTAAAAACAATTTTTTTTTTTTTGAAATTAAACATAGAAAACAACTATCTCTTATCAAGTGTCTTACAAAATATGCCCATAATATCATTCAAAAATTAATTATGTGACTGTAAATTGTTGATGACTGGTCAATCACTTGAAGAAAATTGGCCCTAAAATGATTAGAGGAGAAAACAAGTCCATATCCTATTTTTTTGCATGAAGCTCTGCTTAATGTGGATAAAATAATTCATAATCTTTTAAAATTCCTTGGGAGCCAGGAATTTAGTTTTATTGATGCTATTGAGAGATCAAGGGGTAACAACGTTGGGTGGATGGAAATATCCTTTCTCCTTACTAACTCATTATCCTTCTGAATGAGTATATGGACATCATTGTTCTCTCTAGAGCTAAGGAAAGAATTGTTGAAAATGCAACAAGAAAATCCTAATTTAATCTTGTCCTTGAATTAAATTAGGTATAAAATTGTAATTCCACGTCACATGACAACTTGTACTAGTTAACTAAGTTAATTTGACTTAGCTGGCTCAGTTAATTCGAATTTAGGGTCTAACTTGAGTCATGTAGAGTGTCTCCTACTTTATAGGAGCCCTGGTTGAGCTTATTTTGAGTTGTAATTAATTAATTCAGTTTAACTGATTTAAAGTCAACCAAATTAGTTTCAACTGTTTGAGGAACTAGAGGGAGGCCTAGTAGTGTGGTTCTTCATGCAATGATGAACCAATTAACTGATGGTTAATGCATAAATAAATCATGCATGCCAGATTTGAGAGTTACCCAACTGATATTGGAGTTTAGGGACAATGTACTATTCGTTGTAAAATCATCAAAATTGTATAGGTGGTGCATGCAATCAGAGGAAGGCATATGAGGATTGCGCAATTCCAATTGAGGAATTTCCCTAATCAATAGGGTCTAATTCCCAAGGAAACAACACAAGGAAATATGGACTTGGGCAAACATGAAATTGGTTAAGTATTGGCCTAGGTTTGTCTAGGAAGCTGTGAGACAGATAGAGATAATGCAGATGTTGCTCAGGCTTAAGCAAAGCATTGTAATCTTCTCATATTTTCTTACTAATGCAATATACAGATAGCAGGGGTTTCAATTATGGCTTTCCCCAGGAAATCATTGTGTAATGTGTCTATTGAATTCTTTCTCTTGTATGCTTCACAATTTCACGATATTTTAATTGTTTTCGCTGATGAGTATAGTAGATTAAAATCTATT
This sequence comes from Pinus taeda, assembly GCA_000404065.3. Classification (NCBI taxonomy): domain Eukaryota; kingdom Viridiplantae; phylum Streptophyta; class Pinopsida; order Pinales; family Pinaceae; genus Pinus; species Pinus taeda. The sequence continues at coordinate 34,255 of APFE030517199.1, read as the reverse complement.
GTTTTAGTAAATTACAATTAGCATTTTGAATCTACAAGGAATTTCTACATGGTATCAAAGCAGAAATCACTCTAGAGGAGGAGAATACGAGTTTGTATTTTGCAGGTGAAATCTAATTTGCAGTATCATACTTTAGAGCCAGCAAGGTGTCATTCTATGGATTAAGACTCGAATATTCCCTTGAGGGTAGTTCGAACTATATTTCTTGGAAGGACAGGATGGAGGTAGTGTCAGAAGACAACATGTTTAAGGAATTCATAAACAAAAATATTCCTAAGTCGCCATCAACTGATGCTTAAGATCTGACAGAGTGGAGAAAATGTATTACAAAGGCGAGAAAGATTATCCTAGAAGGAGTTTGAGATCATATTGTTTCGAACCTCCATGGTAATGAGACTCCATATGCAATGTTGAAAGCCTTGCCTCTAGGGGTGGGATTTTATTAATATTCTTGTGGAGAGAGCTTGTATTTTTGGATCTCTACTGTCATTTTCTGTAGGGATGTAATTGTATTGATGGAAATAATGAAGATTAGTGTCACGTTCAGCTTCTAAATTTTGGTATCCTTCATGGGACTCTGTGTTTCCTTGGGCTTGGCCATCCCAGGAGCCTTAAAGCCTGTTGTCATTTACTTCATTATGATTTTTCAGTTGTCCAAAGTGCCAAAGAGAGAATTTAAGTTTGAAGCCATTACCTGAGCCAGAGAAACTCTCAAAGCCAAATAGGACCCTCTCCATTAGATAGTGCTTGGAATAATATTTCCAAAGGTAGGTGGAAACCCAAAAATGGATCTCTAGATCAGAAGTTAGAGTAGATTGAAGATACCCTTTGATAGTTAGAAAAAAAAGGAAAAGACCAAGGGGAGGCTAATCGCAATCGCAGTTTCCTAAGAGCAGCGGCGGGGGAAAGGACAAAGAGACTTGTGATCAATGATTGTCGATATCGGCAATCGCAAAATATGGAGGTCCTTAGGCCATAATGTATCGTAGATTAGAGGTCCCATCAGTCAAGCATATCGGTGCTTGGCGATCGTACTTAGTAATGACATGGCATTCAGTGCTTCATGTAGCAGATCTCCGATATCATAAAATCGGTGATTGGCAGGTCCAACAGACCATTCTCAAGGAATTTCAGAGGAATATGATGATAGAGTTAAAGCAGTAAGGGAGGGCCAATGTCAATTTACAAAGGAAATCAAGTGAAAAACTAGAGGCAGGCGGGTCTTTTCTCTCTCCCTCGGGGGCCACGTGGTGGAATACCATTGTTCCCAATGAATACACAGGGACGCTGATCTTAGCATGACGTGGCAGTATGGAGGACACGTGGCACATGGATTTGACATTTTCAGGGGTCCTATGGGGGCATATCCGGGTGATACGTGTCACCACTTAGGAAGTGCCACGTGGCACTGATGATGTCATCAATCCTGTAGATTGACGATCGGCGAAGCTAAAAGGTCGAAACTCCAGTTAAAAGTCTCTGATTGCAATTTGTGGTAAAGGGGGGCTCTGATAATGGGGATGGCCCCAATCACATGGAGGGCCGAAGGACCAAGGGCTAAGCACAAAGGGGCCAATACCGCACATCAACAATTGCACAGGTCAAAGTTCTTCCTCCGTTGAAATCCCTTCCAACTTGCGATTGTGATATGCGGGAACTCTCTCGAATGCAATATTTTATGTGATATACCTTATGGAAGTTTTGTATCCAAGTAATCGACAAGCTCTACGAAGTATGGTAGGAAGGCCCTTTCCTATATTGTGATTTCGATTTCCTGGGTGGTCCCATTCCCGTAGATCGGTGATCGTAAGTGTCAAGGGGAGATACTAAAGGTGATCGCTAGAAACCACTGATATGTGGGATTCTATGCAAGAAAGGAAAATGACCTCTAGAGGGGAGTCCAAAGGACCTAGTTCCCGAGGACTAAGCACCTGGTCATAGCCCCTGGTTAGATGAGAAGAAAGGAAGAAAGGGGCTAAACCAAGGGGGGCCAAAGGAGATCAAGACTTGTTGTTATGTGATGCCTCTTATCGTAAAGGTCTTGATGCAACGATGCACCTATAGAGTGGTACATAGATTTAAAGGTGGATGGTGTTAGATTCCTATACCAATAGGTTTCATTTTCCATGATTGACTGGGGAAGTGCCAAATATGTTCATCCTTTTCATGCTGCAAAGGTTCCATATTTTGAAAAATTTCACTATATACAGGTGGTTGACTCTTGTCACAATTGATGAATAGCCAGACATTCTAATCCTGGCTAGATCATGTTTAAATTTCACTTGTCTTAGACTAGAGAATAAAGGTCTGCACAAACAGCTTAAGCTTGGCAGACAAGTAATTAGGCAGAGAAGCAAAAGGTCTCAACAGCTTAATTTGAGCCATGGAAGAAATATGGGTAGACTTAGATAGGAGGGCAGCTAAAACAAAAGGAAGAATTAGGGTCTACTAGTTCAAGTGCACCCAATTAAAATGAAGAGAAAATGATAGGTATACTAGGTTGGGTAGGCAGTTTTGATGGCATAGAAGCATGGTTTGTGAGCAATTTTCTCCTTTGGAACAAGTTGCCATCTCATAAAATTATAAGGTACCATGGCAAGGTGGCTACAAAACAAATGGAGCATGACTAATCCCCCTCCCCATTTTCCTAAGAAACACTTACTAACACTCCCGCCAAGGGCAATGAGATCTGTTCATTAACTTTAGACCACTTCATCCCATAGAAAACTAAGTGAAAATGTGTTTTCGCCTAGGAAAAACAAGCCACATTTCTTGTGTAAAAAGTCTTTATCCCATTTTGCCAAAGTTTCCTAAACTTCACCACTTGTCATCCTTTCATTCCCCCCTTGCCTAAGTTTTCACTCTATAAAACTTAGCCTAAACCATACAAACCCATCCCACATAATGATATTAACCTGCTAACCTTATTATATAGCTCCTATGTATATTACCCTCCCTTACTATGTATAAAAACACAAAAATCCCTAAAATATCTCATACCCCGAACCTTGGCTAACTATAGCCATATTTTAAATTTTTCTAGGGAGTTATTGGTCCACCAGGGGCCAATAACAACACTCCATGTGCCCATCGGGATTTGTTTGGCCTATGGCTAAATAAAATAGCTGAAACCCAAATTTTTCCCCCAAAAACCCACTTTTCCAAAGTCTGAAAATACACCAAAAACATTACAAATCAGCAAAAAATTAAAGCGGGTCCCTCGCTGCTAACCTACCGCCACTTCCATCACCTGCCAACCGTTTGATCGGCGCTGTCAGATTCGATGGTGGTCGGCGATTTCAGAAGCCTTAACCTGCCGAACGATAGCGTCAGGGGAATGGGCGATATTTCCGCCGTACCGAGGACATGTGTCAAGCGCTCGGTGTGTTCGGAGCCCCCTCCCCCGAAACTACTTCCCCCCAAAAGCGGTGCATGGAATACCACTTACCACCTGCCCGCCTCCCTGCTGATGTCATGCACACATCACCTGATGACATCACCTGCCATGTCACCCGCCACATCATATGCCACGTCACCTGCCATGTCAGCATCCGTACCCCGCTACACGACAAAATGACGTCATTATGATGTCATCTGAAAAAAGGCCCTGAACCCGCCAAAGTAAAAAATTTCAGGTAAAAAGGGTGAAAGCGTTTGTTTTTACCCATTTTCTATTTGTTTTTTGTATGCACCCGTGCATGCAAATTTATGTGAAAAAGACCAAACTCACCATAGAAGTCCGCCACTCAGCAGTTCGACTCCACAGCTCAGCCCCTTGGCTCGCCTGGTCGCCTGTAAATCGACCATTACACCGAGAAAACAGGTATTTACCAGTAATTTGCTCCTGACCATGTTTTCATTAGTTTCTCTGTAAAATTGGGCACAACATCCATAATTTGAAGGGGAAAACACTGTGTTGCTGCCCAAAAATCCCCCATAAGCCTCTGTCTTGCTGACTTTACCACAAAATCACACAGTGAGCTAAAATTGAGCTCGTTCGGCCTTGCAAACTCTCCAAGAAACCCTGAAAGCTACCTTTTGCCCACAATTGAAGCCCTTTGTGCCAAAGAAGCCCATAGCGCATGTTTCTCCAGCTGACTTGAACCCACAGAGCTAAATTGAAGCCAACAAACCAGTTCCAACGGTGAAAATCCCAGAGAAATCCACAAAGCCATCGTTCTACCCATTTTTCTTGCACAGAGTCAAAATTTCCAATTTTAAAGGCAACAGAGCTTAGCAATGAAAGGTTCAGTGGCCTTGAACATGACTCCCCTTAATGCACCCCACAAGGAGTTGGAACATCTGCCCTTGGCTGATAGAGACTATCTAATCCAAGACCTAGTAGGCTACCAAAACCATCTTCAAGCAGTTTGTGAGCTTGGAAATAGTTACTTAAATCAAGATGATGTTTATGGCATTTGGGAATCAAATCTACCCAGATACTACCTCCCCTCTGTGAATATATTCCCTGAGATCATTCACCTTTGTTGTGAGAACTATGAGCCAACAAACAGGGCAGTTAAGAGTCCATCTGGGACTACCCTTTTTTATATTACTCCTGTCTCTATAAATCAGATGCTGAACTTCAAACCAACCCACCTCCAGTTTCCTCTTACCATGAAGTACTTGCTGGATGAAGGTCCCAAACTCTCCAGCTCAGAGATAACTAGAATTGCCAAAGTATTTATGAGAGCATATCGCCAGCCTAAGGAGCCACCTCCTTTTCACTATGCCTCTTTCACTGAAATGGGTAGATTAGTTGTTGATATGATATCTTTTGTATTGGGGTTCAAGACAAGTGAGCATATTGATGAAACCATACTGGTTATGATGTCTATCTTTACCCCAGGACAACCCCCTACTGTCAAATACAACTATGCCAAGTTTATTGCCAACAAGATACATGATCAATTGTTGAGGCTAGATAGGGAGGGAATCTTCAAATATTCTTCCTATATCTATCATCTGTTCTTATATTACCAGCCAGATATCTTCCAATTCCCCATTAGAAAATTGGACCATAAAGGGGAAAGGAGGTCTGTGATTTTTTGGACCCCAATCTTTCATGAAGTTCGTAGCTCTCCCTACTCTTATTGTGAGTTTGTTGATTTATTTGTATACCCAGTCTCTTCTGTCCTGATGAGAACTCCTCCTCCTAGACTGACACATGATATGCCAAAAATACTACAGCTCTCCAAAAACTATAAAATAGGTGACTGGTACTTTTACCAGAATCACACTATTCTGAGGATATATGGCTGTGAGCTATACCCCTACAGGGTGCCCAGATATGTGCCAATGAGACTGTTTGCCTTGGAATATTTTAGGCAATTCATCAATTCAGATCTGAGTCACTTCCATAGCACAAAGAAAAAGGCTCGATTGAAACTCAGAGACCAGTTAGGCCCCTTTGTTATGAACAAGAAAGAGGGATGGAAGGATGCTGATGAACTATTGGGTCAAACATTCAGACTCAAGAGAAGCTTTTGGTGGGTACCCTATGACCCATATGGCTTTATCAATGCAAGAAGGGTAAAATATAGGCTGGCACCCTATGAACACTGCAACATCCCTGACATAGAAAAGTTTGCCAACCAAGATGAGTGGTTGGAGGGCACACTAGTGGAAGAGTTAACTGGGGAAGAGAAAATGGAACAAACCATGAAATATTTGGAAAAAACTCTTGACTTAGATTCTTTTGGGCAGGTGTCTTTCAAAAAGCCACAGCAAACTGGGGAAAGCTCATCAACTGCCACAACTGCACAACAGGTTGCCCAGGAAAGGACTACACCAACAACATGGACAACAAAGGGCAAGGAGTTGGTAGTTGCAGAACATGAAACTATGGAAGAACAACCTACTACCTCAAAAGAACACAGTCAAGGGAAAGCCCCTTCACTATAGACACAAGCACCAGAGGAACCAGCACTGCAGACTCCTCTTCCCGAGGAGAGAAGTAAGAAAAGATATCGAGAAGAGACCACACCTGCAAGTAGGTCAACAGAACAACAAGAGGCCAAGAGGCAAAGGGTAGATCCTCCTAAAGAGGACACTGTGGAAGACATCACTGAAAGCAAAAGAGGAGAGAGGGCCATCAGCCAACAGACTTCTTCTAGCTCTCACAGACAAGAAAGGGAGAGGCAGCATGGAATGGAAGTCTCCTCCTCAAGATCACAAGCCAAGAAACCATCAGACATCAAACAATCATTCATGGAGATTAAGGTTCAAAATGAGTCACTAAGAATTCAGTTACAAGATCAATTTCTTAAGATGACACCCTCCAAATAGCATAGACTAATGTTGGCCTATGACATCAAGGTGGAGAAAATGATTTTAAGTCATTTCAAGCCCAAGGTTCAACAGCCACAGTCTGCGGCTGATTACATAAGGAACAATCTAGAGGTCTGTTATCACTCAGGTTGTTCCCTGCTTCCTAAAGGGAATACGGCCGACGTAACCACTGACCAATCTTTTAGCTACAGATCCTAGCCTACCTGCAACCAGAGAGGGCTCTCTCTTTATAATTTAGCTTTGTTGATGAATATTTTTAGGCTAGTTATGGTGTACTGTTTGGTTTGAATTTTGTGGGTTGGTGAATACAGATAGAACTGAGATACTGATCATAGGACAGTTTGTTCCATTGGGCAATGGAGTTGAGGTACTTGTGCTGCAGAAAGTAGATTTATGAAGGCAGAGGGTTGTTGCAGAGCCAGATAGGCATATGTGAAGCAATTTACCAGATTTTTTGATGAAATTATGGAATTAGTGAGTGAAAGGCAGTTAAGAATCTTTCACTATGCTAACAAAGAAAAATGAAATTATTGCTTAAGAGCAGTTAAGAATTC
>APFE030517199.1:0-17436 GCA_000404065.3 Pinus taeda | reverse complement strand
TTTTTCATTTGAATCATCGAAGAATTGTTCATTTATGTAATGTAAAGGAGGTTTCCCCCTCGAAGAGGTTGAATTCTAAGGCATTGATCTCTCTTTTCTATCTTTTCTTGAGCTGGTTTCATAACATTTGGTATCAGAGCTGGTTTCATAACAAAGACACGTGGCAAATATGAAGGAAGGAGCTCAAGCGAGGATTAGGACCTTCTAGATGAATCAAGAGCAGGTGAACAGATCACGACAACAACGTAGGAAAGCAAATCAAGGACATAACTGCCAGCCTAATTCCTGGGTGAAAAGTCTAAAATATCTTATCAATTAAAGCAACCAGCATAGCCACAATAACTCCTACCTTTATTTTTGCATTTATTTCTCTGACAAAGTAGTTGAAGGAAGTTATTGCTCCTTATCTTATCCTCAAGATATTTTATAAACTCTCTTTTTGTATAAATATCCCCCCAAGGAATGTATTCGGGGTTGGTGATTCTCCTCTTGGATTGCGCTGTAAGTTTGATATTTCTAAATACAAAGGCTATTGAGATACATTGCTGCTGGACCTTCTGATTGTGGATTTGATGATTCTGGACTCTGCTACAGTATTCTTGTGTCTTTCTTTGGCTCAATAAGTTATTCTAAACTGTGTTTTTGTGTTTTCTATGTTTGCAAATCTCATATATGTTTCATAATCTTAACAACAGGGAAAAAGAATAGCCCAAAACTTGTTTAAATACACTCTGTGTTCAATTCCTGTTGTTATTTATGTTTTCTTCACAATTAGTATAAATAGAAATTCTTAAATGCTTCTGTTTCTACTAATTCCTTCATTCTAAAAATTGTTAAGGAATTCTTCACTGTTCCTTGAAAATATTCAAGCACCTTCCATCTGCCACCATGATAAAGGATTCTTGACTGCCCTTTATCCCCTGGCTTACATCCCATCAATCACTAGCTTTCAATATTGTGCCAAAACTGATTATCTTGCTCTGTAGTATTACCTCATCATCACACAAACACACTCAGCAGTTCATCTTCATAGACTCCATTGCCCAATGGAATAAACTCTTTCAGACTTGCATCCTACCTATGTTTTAAATCACCATCCAAACCCATTTAAAACAAACCTCTGCACATCATAACTAGCATAAAAACTTCAAGTAAACAAAGTTAAATTATATAGAGAGAGCCCTCTCTGGATGCAGTTTGGCTAGAAATTGCATCTAAAAGATTGGTTAGTGGTTACCTCGGCTGTATTCCCTTTACAAGTTTTGGGGAACAACCTGAGTGATAACATCATTGGCAACTCCACTGGGGACCTAAATGAATGTCTGTTACTACTGTCTAAAGTCTAAAGCTACAGATGGAGCCTGAAGTTAGCCAGGCAACCTTTGAAACTGTCTTTGCTATGCAATCACAAGAGTAAATAAAAGCTACTTCAATCCTACTCCAGTTTAGCTTTAGATTCTAAACAACTGTCTCAAAGATTTGTTTGGCCATCCTTGTTTCAAACCTCCCTGAAGGAAAGCCCCAATCCTCCTACATTTTAGTAGCTTCCTTCAAGATATTGTCAAAACTTGTATCCTCAAAGTATTCCTAGAAAATACCAAAACATACTTAGAAGCTGGCTCCAAAGAAAAAAACTTGATACACAAGGTCAAACCCAGACCCAAATCCTCCAGCTATTTTTGACAATCCAAATCTGATTGCTAAGAGCCTTAGGAAACCAGAAAAGCAAGAGAGTTCTGTTGATTCAAATCTTGAACCATCCTAGCAAAAACCCATTCCAATTAAACCTACTGCAGAAAATTCTCAAACCCTTCTTCCTATTGCTGTAACTTCTTCCAGTTCACCTTTATTACTCCAAAATCTCTTTTCCACCCATCCATCCACAACACTTATCTCAACGCCTATCCCTGTGCTTCCAGTTGTCCCACTTTTCCCAGCTAATATGGCCAACATATATGCTCACTTGCAGTTGCCTGCCAATCCAGGGGCTATGCCACATGTTTACCAGGGCAAAATTACCTACTTTGATGGTACAGGCACTTACGCTACTCAACAACATACCAAGAGGATGACAGACTACTTTGAAAACTATGAGATTGATGATAATGATGTCAGGATGAAAATTTTTGTCCAGAGCTTAACTGGTGATGTAAGGGCATGGTTTAAATCACTCCCTGCAAACACAATAGCTAATCCAGATGCCCTTTATCAAAATTTCCTAAACAGATGGGAGAAGAAAAAGGACCCTTTACACATCTTAACTGAATATGAGAACTTGAAAAGAGGCCCACAAGAGAGTGTCCAAGACTATTGTGCCAGATTCAACAATACATACCTTGCTATTCGAATAAATCTTAGACCACCACCAGACTTAGCATTGATCAAATTCCTTGATGGTTTTGACTCAAACATGGCTTACCAGCTCAGGGAGAGAGCTCCTCCTAGCCTTGAAGATATGCAGAGTATAGTTGTGAGTGTTGAAGCTAATCTAATTTCCAAACGAAATTGAGCTAGGACTGAAAGAAGAACAACTTTCAAAGAGGAACCCTCTGCCTTTGAACAGAAACTTGATGCAATTATGAAAGGCATGGATAGGTTGGGAGACAGAGTGGAAACTATTGAGAGGAAATCTTCATGGGATAGCCAACCAAACAACAATGCAAGAAATCCAAACTTTAGAAAAAATCAAAACCCCAATCTAGGAAAAGTTGGTCCAAACCAAAACATAAGGCCTCCCTTCCAAGAAAAATATGCAGAAGCTTCCACATCTAGTGAACCAACAGAGGACCCCCACATTAACCTAATGGGTCTCAATAGTGGCCAACCAATTTTCCTAAATCAAGAAGATCAAGAGGCTCATACTCTTAGTCAGTGTCAAATGAAATCAAGGGAATCCTTTGATTTTAAGCAAGGGTATGAAACAAATGTGTATGAAGTCCACAAGCAATACAACTTGAGAAGTAGGAGAATAGATATCCCTGATGATCCCAAGCACAAGACAATCAAGCAACCTACCAAAACTAAACTCAAGGACTCTCATGTACCAATCATCCATAAATCCACTTCCAATTCAAATAGTCCAACAGTTGAAGATGTTTCAGACAAAGATAAATCAAAACAACTCCCTACATCTGTCTCTCCATTCAGAGAAGTGGTAGAAGAACCTTTGGAAAATGGTGAGCAAGCAACCCTAGTTCATCATAATATTCCAGCAAAAGAAGCAGTTGTTGAAAACTCAGTTGAAAGACACAACCTTGTTGCCCAAAATATCAAAACACAAACAGAAAAACCCTTTAATATAGAGGTTGAAATAAGTAAGTTAAAAGTGTCCATCCCATTATCTGAATTCGCTAGGCATGAAGTTTTTAGGGAACAAATCAGCAGATCATTACAAATTTCAGAAAACAAATATTCAATGAACATCTTTGATGACCAACCAGAACTTATATTTGGCCCTGAAGCAAATGGTAAAACAGTAGATGGAGGAGTCCCTCCCTTTTATGTGAGTTTAAACATTCATGACAAGGTGCTTCACAATGCAATGTTTGATTCAGGAACTTCACATAATCTGATGCCCAAATCTGTCATGGAAAAGTTGGACCTAGATATTACAAGGCCATACAAAGACCTATTTTCCTTTGATTCCAGTCAGGTCCGGTGTCTAGGCTTAATCAAAGATCTATGTGTGTCATTAGTCCAATATCCAGCCAAGACAATTCTCATGGATGTGGTGGTAGTTGATATTCCACCCAAGTATGGAATGCTGTTATCCAGATCCCGGGGTGCCAAGCTACAAGGGTCTTTGCAACTGGACATGTCTTATGCCACTATCTCAGTCTTTGGCCAGCCTAAAAGGCTATACCAAGAAACTTTGATGAAGTATGTGGTAAGTAGTCAAGAAAAACCCCAAAATTTTCCCATTTATTCTATACATTTAGACATGGACTCTTTTATCTTATACAACATTGAGATCCAAACCCAAACTGAGGTAAAAATGGTGACCTTAAGTCAGGATGAATTCCTAGACAAATAATCCACAGTTCAGATTCAAGAAATCTTGGAACACAATAAGTTAACAGTCACACATAAATAATCCTATGAGACTGTAAATCAAACTATCCCTGCTGAGCAAATGGAAAAAGCTCCTAATACCAGTTCAAATCAAGAAAACCTATGGTATCTAGAGTTTGATGGATTTGTTAATAAGCTAGGAGCAGGGACAGGGGTTTGGATACATAATGTGAAGGACGACCACGCTGAGGGACATGCATTTAGATTGAATTTCAAGTGCACTAACAACATGGCTGAGTATGAAGCCCTCCTCTTAGGGCTCAAAGTGATAAAAAACTTAGGGGCAGCTCGGATATCAATTTTGGGAGACTATGACCTCATCATTCAACAAATAAAGGGTAACTTCATTACAAATGATCTTAGGCTGAGGTCATATAGAGCCGCTACAATGGAAATTCTCAACACCTTTCTTGAATCCGAACTAACCAAGATTCGAAGGAATCAAAATCTGCATGCCCATAGTCTAGCAACTTTTGCAAGCACTTGCAAATTGCCATTCAAGCCTAATCACCTATTCACTGCTGAAATAAAACATAGACCTGCAGTGCCAGATAATGTAAAAAACTGGCAGGTGTTTGAAAATGACACACAAATCAACAATTTCCTGACTTTGAAAGAAGAGTTCTCAAACACAAAAATGGATACAAACACTATAGAGGAAAGCAATCAAATGGACAAAGTTGAAACACATATCTTTGCTGAAGCAACAAACCAAATTCTACATCCCACCAAGTTCACTAAAACAAATTTACAGGAACTTAGTAAAAAATAAGGAGAGGATGCAATTGCAGCAGAATGCAAAGTTATTGAGCTGAAGGATAATTTTCTACCTACAGGTCTCACTCCTTTAGAGGACATTTTTGACTCAAATGACATCTCTAGGAAACCTAAAATGCAGCGATTAAATGCAGAAATTGAGGATTGTAATCTAGGAACTGCAGAAAATCCCAAAATGATAAAATTGTCCAAAGCTCTGCCTCCTGACCAAAAACTCAAGTATATTGAACTATTCAAAGAATTTCAATATGTCTTTGCATGGAGTTATGAGGACCTAAAGCCTTATGATAGTGCAGTAATCTAACACACAATACCTCTCAAAGAAAACCAAAAACCTTTCAAACAAAAACTTAGGAGGGTCAACCCTGTGCTGCTCCCTTTGATTGAGAAAGAAGTTAAGGGAATGTATGAAGCTGGAATTATAGTTCCAATCAGATTCTCAGAATGGGTTTCAAATTTAGTGCCCACTAGAAATAAGACATGGGAGATAAGGTTATGTGTTGATTTAAGAAATTTGAACAAAGTCTCTTTAAAGGATAATTACCCTTTGCCCAAAATGGATCACATTCTGCAAAGGGTAGTGGGTGCGTCAAGGATATCATTGTTAGATGGATTCTCAGGCTTCAATCAAATCCTAATGCACCCTAATGACCAAGATAAAACCTGCTTTCACAACCCCTTGGGGAACATTCAAATATGTGAAAATGCCTTTTGGACTCAAGAATGTAGGAGCAACTTTTCAAAGAGCCATGGATATTGCTTTTGCTAAAGAAATCCATGACTTTTTAGTCATTTACCTAGGTGACCTTACAACTTTCTCCACATCAGATCAAGAGCACCTAGATCATCTAAGGCAAGTATTCTTAATTTGCAGGAAATATGGTATATCATTAAATCCAAAGAAATCATTATTTGGCCTAGAAGAAGGAAAATTATTGGGCCATATCATCTCTAAAGAAGGCATTAGAATTGATCTAGACAGAATACAATCCATCTTACAAGTCCCTCACCCCATAAACATTAAAGAACTACAAGCCTTTTTGGGGAAGATCAACTTTCTTAGAAGATTCATACCAAATCTGGTTGAGCTAATGAGGCTGATGAACAACATGCTCAAAAAAGACTCTAAGGTTAAATGGACAATAGAAACTAAGCAAGCCTTTGAAGAGATAAAAAAAGCTCTGACTCAAACACCAGTCCTCACAAGCCCCAATTTTGACAAAGACTTCATCATATTCTCATTTGCATCAGAACATACAATTGCTACTGTCTTGCTCCAAAAAGATGACCAGGGATGTGAAAAACCCATAGCCTTCTTCAACAAAGCCCTTAGAGATGCCCCACTTAAATATCAAATCATGGAGAAACAAGCATATGCCCTTGTAAAGGCCATCAAGGACTTTAGAGTTTATATCTTGTACTCTAATGTGATTGCTTATGTGCCCAACGTTGTTGTTAAAGACATCCTGACCCAAGAAGGCATTGAAGGCAAAAGGGGCAAATGGATAGCTACTACACTAGAATATGACATTGAAATTAAACCAACAAAACTGATAAAAGGACAAGGACTAGCTAAACTCATGACTGAAACTAACTTTCAAGCCCTTGACATAAAGCAACTGGATAATGAGCAGGAGATGGCGAAGCCACAGATCAATCAAGCCTTTTTACAATCACCTTAGTATGTTGACATATCTTTTGTATTATTAAACCTGCAAGCTCCTCCAAGATTATCCAGAACTAAGAAAAGATTTTTGAAAATGAAAGCTTCCAAGTTCTGCATTTTAGATCATGTTCTCTTTTGGAAAAACCATGAAGGAGTTTTATTAAGTTGTCTAATCAAAGAAGAAACTGACAAAGTACTTAAAGAATTTCATGCAGGGGATTGTGGTGGACATTTGTATTGGAAATCAACTGCTGATAAAATCCTAAGGGCTGGATTTTATTGGCCCACCCTATTTGCTGATGTGAAAAAATATGTAACTTCTTGCCACAAATGCCAAATTTTTGAAGGCAAGAAAAAGTTGTTGCCTCTGCCCCTCAAGCCCATGTCCACTAAGAAACCATTTCAACAATGGGGTTTAGACTTCATTGGGGAAATCCACCCTTCATCCTCTGGCCAACACAAGTGGATTTTTACTGCTACAGACTATTTTACCAAGTGGATAGAGGCCATCCCTTGCAGGCAAGCCAATGACTCAGCAATCATTCAATTCCTTGAGACCAACACCTTGTCTAGGTTTGGCTTCCTGGAGAAAATTATTACAGACAATGCTGCTACCTTTAAGTCTAAGAAAATGATTCATTTCTGTCATAAATACCACATTACCTTGGGCCATTCCATAACCTATTACCCTCAAGGTAATGGCCTAGCTGAATCCTCCAACAAGAGCTTGATCAACATCATTAAGAAAGCCTTGGAGGAGAACAAGAAAAACTGGCATAAAAAGCTTGTGAATGCCCTATGGGAAGACAAATTGACCACCAAGAGATCTATTGGGACCCGTCCCTATCAATTGGTTTATGGAATGGAGGCAGTATTCCCTTCTTTTTTGGGAGTCCCAGTGATAAAGCTGCTACAAGAGATACAAGCAGAACCTAATGATATTCAGAGAAGGATCAATCAAACTATTCACTTGCAGCAGACAAGAGAAGAGGTCTATCACAGAGCCCAAATTCTACAAGAAAAGCTTAAAAAGATATTTGATAAAAGAACCAAAGCAGAGGATTTCTTCATTAGGGATAAAGTTTTAAAGTGGGATTCCAGAAGAGAAGATAGGGGAAAACATGGAAAATTTGATTTCTTATGGGGAGGACCATTTATCATTCAGACTGTACAAGGAAAAAACACCTACTTTTTGAAAAGTATTGATGGTACAAAGGCAGATGAAGGACCAGTCAATGGCAGAATGCTGAAGCATTACTTTGATCCACCTTGTTAAAAATACTAGCACTTTAATTTGTACATAGTAGTGTTTACTTTCTGTAGTTTATTACAGAAATAGGATAGGGAATAAGTTACAACAAATTTTGAGGAAAAGGCAAGGAATTGTGCCTCCTTTGGGTATTGCATTTTTAGCATATCAGAAGAAGATAAAGAATCAGACTTGAGAGCTGTGAAAATGACGAGGAATAATCAAACATAGTACCCAAAACAAAGCTGCAATGTTTGGAGTGAGTTCATGAGAAATACAAGCATTGCAGAGGAGCCATTTTGTGAACAAAAAAGGAGAAATTTCAGAATATAGCAAAGAACTGAATACAAGGCCATCTGACCTGCTATTCTTGACTTTTCACTAGGAAAAGCCATCCCCAAGTGGAGCCACTGTTAGATTCCTATACCAATAGGTTTCATTTTTCATGATTGACTGGGGAAGTGCCAAATATGTTCATCCTTTTCATGCCGCAAAGGTTCCATATTTTGAAAAATTTCACTATATACAGGTGGTTGACTCTTGTCACAATTGATGAATAGCCAGACAGTCTAATCCTGGCTAGATCATGTTTGAATATCACTTGTCTTAGACTAGAGAATTAAGGTCTGCACAAACAACTTAAGCTTGGCAGACAAGTAATTAGGTAGAGAAGCAAAGGGTCTCAACAGCTTAATCTGAGCCCTGGAAGAAATAAGGGTAGACTTAGATAGGAGGGCAGCTAAAAGAAAAGGAAGAATCAGGGTCTGCTAGTTCAAGTGCACCCAATGAAAATGAAGAGAAAATAATAGGTATACTAGGTTGGGTAGGCAGTTTTGATGGTGTAGAAGCATGGTTTGTGAGCAATTTGCTCCTTTGGAAAAAGTTGCCATCTCATAAAATTATAAGGTACCATGGAAAGGTGGCTACAGAACAAATGGAGCATGACTAATCCCCCTCCCCATTTTCCTAAGAGACACTTACTAACATTCCCCCCAAGGGCAATGAGATCTGCTCATTACCTTTAGACCACTTCATCCCATAGAAAACTAAGTGAAAATGTGTTTTCACCTAGGTAAAACAAGCCACATTTCTTGTGTAAAAAGTCTTTATCCCATTTTGCCAAAGTTTCCTAAACTTCACCACTTGTCATCCTTTCATTCCCCCCTTGCCTAATTTTTCACTCTATAAAACTTAGCCTAAACCATACAAACCCATCCCACATAATCATATTAACCTGCTAACCTTATTATATAGCTCCTATGTATATTCCCCTCCCTTACTATGTATAAAAACACAAAAATCCCTAAAAAATCTAATACCCCGACCCTTGGCTAACTATAGCCATATTTTAATTTTTTCTAGGGAGTTATTGGTCCACCAGGGACCAATAACAACCCTCCATGTGCCCATCGGGACTTGTTTTGCCTCTGGCTAAATAAAATAGCCGAAACCCTCATTTTCCCCCCCAAAACCCACTTTTCCAAAGTCCGAAAATACACCAAAAACATTACAAATCCACAAAAAATTAAAGCGGGTCCCCCGCTGCTAACCTACCGCCACTTCCATCATCCGCCAACTGCCTGATTAGAGTTGTCAGATCCGATGGTGGTCGGTGATTTCGGAAGCCTTAACTTGTCGAACGATAGCGTCCGGGGGATGGGCGGTATTTCCGCCGTACCGAGGACGTGTGTCAAGCACCCGGTGTGTTCGGAGCCCCCTCCCCTAAAACCACTTCCCCCCAAAAGCGGTGCAGGGAATACCACTTACCACTCGCCCATCTCCCTGCTGACGTCATGCCCACATCACCTGATGACATCACTTGCCATGTCACCCACCACGTCACCTGCCATGTCAGCATTTGTACCCCGCTACACGATAAAATGACGTCATGCTGACGCCATCCGAAAAAAGCACCCTGAACCCGCCAAAGTAAAAAAATTCGGGTAAAAAGGTGAATACGTTTGTTTTTACCCATTTTCTATTTGTTTTCTGTACGCACCTGTGCATGTGAATTTACGTGAAAAAGACCAAACTCACCATATAAGTCCGCCACCCAGCAGTTCGACTCCACAGCTCGGCCCCTTGGCTTGCCTGGTTGCCTGCAAATCGACCATTACACCGAGAAAACAGGTATTTACCTGCAATTTTCTCCTGACCCTGTTTTCATTAGTTTCTCTGTAAAATTGGGCACAACATCCATAATTTGAAGGGAAAAAAACTGTGTTGTTGCCCAAAAATCGCCCATAAGCCTCTGTCTTGTTGACTTCACCGCAAAATCACACAATGAGCTAAAATTGAGCTTGTTCAGCCCTGCAAACTCTCCAAGAAACCCCAAAAGCTACCTTTTGCCCACAATTGAAGCCCATTGTGCCAAAGAAGCCCATAGCTCCTATTTCTCGAGCTGAGTTCAACCCACAGAGCTAAATTGAAGCCAACAAACCAGTTCCAATGGTGAAAATCCCAGAGAAATCCACAGAGCCATCGTTCTGCCCATTTTGCTTGCACAGAGTCAAAATTTCCAATTTTAAAGGCAACAAAGCTTAGCCATGGAAGGTCCAGTGGCCTTGAACATCACTCCCCTTAATGCACCCCACAAGGAGTTGTAACATTTGCCCTTGGCTGATAGAGACTATCTAATCCAAGACCTAGTAGGCTACCAAAACCATCTTCAAGCAGTTTGTGAGCTCAGAAATAGTTACTTAAATCAAGATGATGTCTATGGCATTTGGGAATCAAATCTACCCAGATACTACCTCCCCTCTGTGAATATATTCCCTAAGATCATTCACCTCTGTTGTGAGAACTATGAGCCAACAAACAGGGCAGTTAAGAGTCCATTTGGGACTACCCTTTTTTATATTACTCCTGAATCTATAAATCAGATGCTGAACTTCAAACCAACCCACCTCCAATTTCCTCTTACCATGAAGTATTGCTGGATGAAGGTCCCAAACTCTCCAGCTCAGAGATAACCAGAATTGCCAAAGTATTCATGAGAGCAGATCGCCAGCCTAAGGAGCCACCTCCTTTTCACTATGTCTCTTTCACTGAAATGGGTAGATTATTTGTTGATATGATATCTTTGTATTGGGGTTCAAGACAAGTGAGCATATTGATGAAACCATACTGGTTATGATGTCTATCTTTACCCCAGAGTAGCCCCCTGCTGTCAAATACAACTATGCCAAGTTTATTGCCAACAAGATACATGATCAATTATTGAGGCTAGATAGGGAGGGAATCTTCAAATATTCTTCCTATATCTATCATCTATTCTTATATTACCAGCCAGATATCTTCCAATTCCCCATTAGAAAATTGGACCATAAAGGGGAAAGGAGGTCTGTGATTTTTTGGACCCCAATCTTTCATGAAGTTCGCAGCTCTCCCTACTCTTATTGTGAGTTTGTTGATTTGCAAAATGACAAAGTGTTATGTTGAAAAATGTTAAGGCCTGCTATGGAACTCTATAAGTGGAACCTTGCTACTAGGGCTCTGATACTAGTATGTTGTATTGAGAAATCTAGGGTGTAGCAATTAAGTGATTTCTCTTCTAGTGATAGATGCTTGTGAATGTTGTTTATTTCTATAGATTAAGATCTTCTCTTTATTTATATTATTATAGCGTTATTCTTCATCAAACAGTTACTAAAACATGAAAAATAAAGAGATAAGAGACATAGAATGTAGGCAATCAATTAGGGCCAAAACCTCTCCAACTTGAGAGGAAACCCCAAACAAATTCTTCTTCTTATAGAGACTTCAATTAATGAATACCAAGACCAATATCCTTGATGTATTTGCCTCTCCAAGACCAACAAGGCCTCTTCTCCTTCTTACTTAAGTCAACACAAGTCAACCTGCCTTCTTGCATTGTACTTCTCAACTACCCTAAATTTTCGGCTTCTTTCCACATACCTACAATCCGCACCTCTGCAATTTTGTACGTGGGAGGAACTGGAATGATCTTGGAGGTACTTCCCTTCTTCTCTATACTTGGAGACTTCTCTAGATGACATCGACTAGTAATGGTGCTACTTTGGAGACCCTTTTGGTGACTTCCTCTTGCACTGTTTTGTCACTGTTGCAAAAACCCTAGTTTTCTGCCACATGTGAGAAGATACTAGCCCAAAAACAATGCTAAAATGCTTTGATAAGACACCTCCTTCATTCGCTTGGCTCTAGGCTTCTTTCTTCATAGACTTCGAACTTATTTTCTGCCTTTTTCCCTTGACCAAAATTATTTTTTTAGAATGGAGGTTGAGCTACCAATTTATAATGGTTTGTCCATCAAGAATAAGCCATCTTGAACTGTTGTCTAGGCCAACATGCCTTTTCTAGAATCATCCTTAGGATGACATAAAGGAGTGTTTATGACAAGGTCTTGGAGGGATTATGACACAAATAAATTCTCTTTTACAATGTGTAACATACCCAAATGGGTCTTTCATCTTTAACATTGACTCTATAGGCTTTTATGACATGATGACTAACCATAAAGCCTCATAATGGGAGCCTTAACTAAAAATAAAACTCCTTGATCATGAAACCCATGATTCAAGAATTACAAAAATAATTTTATTTTTCTTCTTTACATCAATTACATAAAATCATAATTACACAAGTCATTATGAAGATCGAACCTAGTTACACTTTCAATAGGTTGAGGGCCGTAAGACCTATGTGCTACACTTTAGCACCTAATAATTAGGGTCCATGATTGAGAGCCACAATATATTGGATATTGGTATACTAGTAAAAGCTTGGAACATAAATTTATAAAATATATGATATGTTGAGCGATGGACTAGAAGATGATGGAAAAATATGCATCCTATTAACTGATATAGGAATCCCAAAAACAATCAATTTGCAAGATTTATACAATATAAATAATTTTAAGGTTCTCAAGACATTTGGCTTATGAAAAAAAATCACCTATTTTTATCGATTCCCTTTGTTTCTCAACCTCGCACTTCTACTCATTGATGTGACTTTGTTACGATAGAGCTTTCTATACACCTTGCTCAAAATCCATGCTTCACTTCTCTACTTCCTTTTATTCTTTAAACCATAGTTGATGTTATAAATCACTCATCCACTTGGATATATAGTGTTTTGGTGCTCAAGGTTGGGTCGATTTGTTAAGGCACTGATCCAGGAGGGTCCTAAAAAATGCTCAAAATGTTATGGTCTCGGATGTTCCCAGAAATAGCGCAAAGATGAAGAACTCGTCGCGCTGAATCCGATTGTCTCTTCGGTTTTGCAACTGGCCTCTGGATGAAGGAGAAAAAAGTCACTGAAGTTAGTCAAACACACAAAAAGGTGTGGGCCTAGAACTCATCGCGCTGAATCTGATTGTATCTTTGGTTTCACAACTGGCCTCTGGATGAAGGAGGAAAAAGTCACTGAAGTTAGTCAAACACGCAAAAAGGTGTGGGCCTAGAACTCTTCGCACTGATTCCGACTATATCTTCAGTTTCACAACTAGCCTCCGGATGAAGGAGAAAAAAGTCACTAAAGTTAGTCAAACACGCAAAAAGGTGTGGGCATTGTAGGGCAAGTGGCAGCTCTACATCATGACACGTGGAAAGGTAGCCCAATTCAATAGGTAGTCAAGTCAACACAAGGGTGGATGGTCATAGTCAAGGCTTGAACCCGCGACCTCCCAAACCCATTGCATAATACTTACCACTTAACCATGGTCTTGTGTTAGGATATGTTGGTGCAAATGTAATATATGAATGTTAATACATATGGAAATTGGGATAAGGTTGGTGGAGTCCGCCACATCTGGTGGCCCTGCCAACCGACAAAAATAGATCATCGACAATCAAAATGGTGCAGTCAACACATATATGCAGAATTCAATGTTATGGTATAACCGCCAACAAAACTGTGCCGTCGGAGGTCCGCTCACATGATAGTATTACATGCCAATTCACCTCCGAGTTAACATAACACGGATCTGTGTTTATGTTGACCACCGAGGTTCATACCCTCCAATCCAACGGTATTGTGCCACGCGAGTTATGTCAAGCCACGGGGCTATGAACTACTAGACCACCAGTCCAGAGTTAAATATATCCGCCCAACCTTCAAAACCATATGCCAGGTTTCGTGTGTTATATGTATCGAAGGGTTATGGTTATCAAATACAACGTGAATTATAAGGTTTTAAAACCATATGTTAATATGTATATACTAATTGCGCCATTGTAATATGCCAAACTATGTAACATTGTGAACCCTAAAGCGTCATGTCAATGCGATTATATCATATGGTTTTTAAACCACATAAAAATGCACCAATGTTATATGGTAATTAAAACAAAAATGTAAAAATGCACCAATGTTATATGGTAATTAAAACAAAAATGTAAAAATGCACCAATGTTATAGGTTAATTAAAATAAAAATGTAACCACTTGTCGTGCATTGCTCAGGAGGTCCAAGGGTTTGACCTTGGAACCTGGCCATGGCTTTATAAAATACTTTCCAACGTGACACTGCAACCAAAGCTATGTAATGGTGTTTCCCAATTTCTTTTGTTTGTGCCTTCAAATGTTCTTTTGAACATAACTTGGTCATCCTTGGGCCTTTTTGGGAACGAAGAGTGGCATTGAAGAGTTGAGATAGCGACCTTATTTTGATAGTAACCAAAAATGTCTACATGCATAGTTCAGTTGGTGAAATTCTATGTAAAGAGTGTTTTTGGAGAATTTCTGATCCAAACTTAAACATGAATGAAAAAAATTATAGATATACTCATAAACACAGAGATCCAGCAAAAAAACACTTAATTTCATTAATGGAAAGACACTGAGCTATACTTACAAACATAATGGAAATAAGATAGCTCGGGCAATGGTAGCTTATCTCTGAGAAGAGATGTGGCGGCTACATGCCTCTGAGCTGAGTTACAATGAGGCTCAAGGGCCTTTTTATTATTGAACAATAAGGAAAAACCCTAAACAACCAAAACCCTAACCCGAGGAGATGTAACACCAAGAGTTTATGGGCCCCATTAGGGCTAGTTGGGCAGCCAACTTCCCGGGGTCGTAACTTGGTCATATTATCTTCGTTTGATGCGTATGATACCTCGTTGGAAAGATCTCTTCGAGGAATACCACAACCAACTAATTACTATATAGGAAAAGGAGGAATTTTTCCAAAAAAAAATGTCGTTTATGGCCTCAAAACAACTCCAAAATTTTAGGACCCGAAAACTACAAAAAATAGTAAATTGTACTACAATTAAGGAAACTGAAAAGCTGAAAGAAATAATGGTGAGGATCCAAGTGGAATAGGTGGGTGGCCACCAATAACCACCTGGATCAATTCCTAATATAACAGACGCCCATTGGAAGCGAACCCGGAGACATAGTCCAGGAGGGACAAATTCCGTCAACAATGTTTGTTGTGTTTGAGTCTTTGTTGGGTCCCTATAATACTAGTGATTACCCCATTACTATTGTAGATGTACCCCTTATTAATATTGTTGTGCCCCTATTGTCCACATATTGTTATTATTGTGCCCCACAGAATCCCTCTATTGTTATTTTTGTGGCTTTATATTATTATTGTTAGGTCGGCTGGGTTATATTGTGACTCCTTAGACTCCTATATATAGAAAGGAGGTTTTGTCATTTGAATCATCCAATAATTGTTAATTTATGTAACGTAAAGGAGGTTTCCCCCTCGAAGAGGCTGAATTCTAAGGCGTTGATCTATCTTTTCTTGAGCTAGTTTCATAACATTTGGTATTAGAGCTTTGGATTCTAGGGTTTCGCTGCTCCAAATAGGTCATCGTGGTATTTTTGCTATAACTTTTTTTTCTGTAATTTTTCAGAAGCTAAAATAAAAACCCATTTGAGAATAAATCGCGCTGAACCTCAGGTCCAAATTTCAGAGCTTTTCGCTCTATATTTGCGGAAATATTATCTGAGGAAGTTAGTCTTTTTGCAGAGCCTTGAATTACATTCCAAATAGGTGACCTGGGGAAAATCTTCATAACTTTCTCTCTAAGCATCGGATTGAAATTTCATAAGAAGGTACAGAAAGAGGACGGAATGTAGTTTCTTTTAGATATTTTTCAGAGCCAAAAGTTGAAACAGTGACTTGTGGCACGTCGTACAAGTTCGCTCTATTGAACTAGTTTATAATTAGGTCACTGTGGGAGATTTCGCATAACACTTCCTTGGAGAATCCAATTTGGATCAGACTGGTGACATTGGAAAGAGGACATAGAAGGCTACTGCAAGTCACAATTTTAGCACTAGATGATCCGAAATACAGAGATACATCAGAGGCAATATCGAGCTCCTACAAAGTGAAAAAAAGGTGTGTAGATTCTTTTAAATTTTTGCTTAGGCTTGGTTTGAAATTTTATTTTGAAGAATTCAAAAGGCATAGTAGAGAATTATTATTGGTAACTGATGCCCTGAGGAAAGAAAATGCAAACACCTAGTAATCAACCTGAAAGCAGTAGCATGACTCATGAAGAAGAGGAATAAATGCTACATGATATATCAAAATTACAAGACCAAGTGCAACAAATGTTAGTCTCACAAAAGCTAACAGAAGCTAAGATAAATGGCATGGAATCTAAGATAAAGGGCGTGGAAGCTAAGATGAATGGCATGGAAGCTAAGATGGACGATTGGAAGACATATTTTAAGACAGACATGGAATAATTGAAGATAAATATGAATAAGTTGCTATAAGAAAAGGTCACTAATGGTGAAAGGGTAGTAAAGGAAACTCATGATCAGAACAAAAGAAATGTTAATCATGATTCCATAGACCCTAATGTTGGATCGAAGACCCACCATATTCTAAAAATCGATATGAGGAAGTTTGATGGCAAGGATCCCGCAACATGGATATTACAAATGGAGTAATTTTTCGATCTCAATAATGTGCAAAACACACAAAAGGTACATATTGCAACTTTATATTTGGAACCAAATCAGTTTGTATGGTATCAATGGCTTTGCTCTCGTAAACAAATTATCACTTGGGCATTTTTTACAGAAGAATTGATAGAAAATTATGAGGATACAAAAAGCAACACTTTTTTTAGCCAATTGATAAGTCTCAAACAAAAGGGTTCAATAATGGAGCACATTGAGGAGTTCCAAAAATTGAACATAAGGGTAAAAGATATTCCAGAGGAGCATAGGATTGATGTGTTCATAGGGTCTTTAAAGGATAAAATCCAACATGATGTTCGCCTTTGGGAACCTGATTCATTAGAGAAGGCATTCAGGTTAGCAAGAAAAATGGAAAGCAAAATTAATGGCAACTGAGGAAACAAACACTCACAACTATAAATAGATGGAGTTGGTGCCGCCATAGTCCTTCCACACCTAGTAAGGTTGACACCACAACAATTGAAGAAAAAAGAGCAAAAGGGCTTTGTTACAGTTGTGATAGCAAATACACTAAAGGTCATAAGTGTGCTGAGAAGAAATTATTCTACATAGATTGTGAAGAGGAAGAAGAAAGGAGCAAGAAAGGTCAAAAGAAGAGGATATACTCTAGGAACAAAGCCTAGATGAAGAACAAATGAATCCGACCATATCTTGTAATGCATTGGCTGCAATTACCACTCCTCAAACCATCAAGATTGAAGGACAAATCAAGAAGAAAAAGGTAATAATGTTGATTG
>APFE030517189.1:0-10873 GCA_000404065.3 Pinus taeda | reverse complement strand
GATAATGATTGCAAAATTTCTAGAAAAAGGATTAGGGATGCTCCTAATGAAGCCTTAAAACTTGATAAGATAAATATGTACAAAGCTCTTATTAGAAGAAAAAAATATATTATTTAATAATAAAGCAAGAGAAGTTACTACACCTCTCTAAGTCTGATCCTACAAAGGTTTGGAGGAAAAATCTAATTCGTAAGACTAAAGAAAATAATTTCATTCCCTCGAAGCCCCGGATGTGGGTGAATAACTCCGCGATCAAGCTGTTGGGACAGAGGTGGAGCAAAGCAGCTCGACACCTGCCCACCCTGTACGTGACAATAAATGCTCAGATGGGAAGGGGAGCCTGGCATGCAAGCCATTACGCTCCCCCTTCAAGTGGTCCAGGTTCTCAATGCGCGCCCAAGGCAATGGCTCCCTTCGTCGCACGTTGTAACCTGCAAGTGATGGCGGCCTCCATCAATGAGGCAGTAATGGGTGGGTTTTTTCAAGGAGGGTCCGGCTGGTATAAGGAGGGGCTCGGCCCTACATTCACGATGGAAAAAGATGAGTTGTGGAGCTGGGCGCATCCCTTCCTCTCAGACCTTTTCTTGGTTCTCTTTGCTGTTCTGTGTCTGGTTTTTAGTTTGGAGGTTCATGGTTCTGTTAATTATCCCCAGGAGTCTGTCTGGTTTTGAGCACTGGAAGGCTGCCTCTGAGCCCATCTTTTTCAATTTCATGCCCCTTGTTTATCTGCCCTGTTCTGTGTGTCGTTTTGAAAAGGGGTGAGCGGGGACTGCAGAGAACAAGGCCTCTCACCTCACACGGCCCTCAACCGTCTCTGTTGGTTCTCTCGGTTTCAAAGAGGTGTTTTGTTGTAATCCTTCTGCAGCCCTGTCAATTATGGCCCGTCTTCATCAGCGAATGGTATGTCGCCGAGGCCAACCCCGACGCCCCCGTAGCAAATCCGCCTTGGGCTCGCCTGCCACCAGTGAATTGTACACGAGGTGATACCCAAGCACCCGTAGTGGGCGTGGAAGGTGTCGTGTAGCTAACCAGCCTAGGGGGCCTCCTTCTTCAATAGGCTCCGCCATCTTCACGTTCAACAGCTCTCTTCATCAGCCTCGGATTACTGCACACTTCTCCATCGTCTTCTATGAAATTACGCA
Organism: Pinus taeda; assembly: GCA_000404065.3. Classification (NCBI taxonomy): domain Eukaryota; kingdom Viridiplantae; phylum Streptophyta; class Pinopsida; order Pinales; family Pinaceae; genus Pinus; species Pinus taeda. Next base: position 9,731 of record APFE030517189.1, on the reverse strand, counting down.
GCTGGAAGGTTCTGACACTCACACAGGAGGTTCGGGTGCTGCTGCTGGTCCTCTCCCTGCATTCCAGCTTGGCATTGGTATGATGCCACAGCACGCTCGAGCTTAACCGGGCGGAAGCACTCAGGACACAGAGATGATGCCTGCAGAACCTGGACCTTCGGCTCAGCCCAATGCTCCTGCTGATGATGAACCCGAATTCGGTTGGTGCTGAATTGTGGAGGAACAGCCTGACGACTAGCTTGCTCCCACTGATGATGGACTACCCTTTTGGCTATGGTTTTTGGCAATCCTCAGGCTAGTTCTTTGGTTTCTCGGTTCCGGATCTCTTCTGGTTTCTATATGGGTCTCCTAGTTTGCTTGGATGTATGGGTCTCCTGGTTTTTTTTGTTGTATGGGTCTCCTGGTTTCAGCATCAATCATGTGTGTTTTTTCCTCTGTAATGAGGCCTTAGTTTTTGCTGGAATGTTGGATCTTCTCAGAGCAAGGATATGACTACGGTCACGTTGTAAATATTTTCCCCCCTTCTTAATAGATTTAAATTTACTTAGAAAAAAAAAATTTCATTCCCTTGAAGCATTGAAATTTTACCTTAAAACTTATATGAATCCTCTAAAACTAAACACCATTTTGAATGACCCTATAGAGGATGATATATTTTCCTTGGAAGACATTAAGTTTGGGGTTAATCAGCTCACTAAGGGAAAGCTAAGGACATTGAAGGCTATCGAAATGAAAACTTTAAAATAGGAGAATCTATCCTCATATTGCACATACATAGTCATTAATTTAACAGTGAAGCAAGGCTTCTCTAATCCTTGGATGAAAATCCTTATTGTACTTAATTTTAAGAGTGAGGATAAAATAATTTCCTCCAATTACAAGATAATTATAATTAATTACATTTTAGCCAAGTTGTACAAGCTTATTTTGGAAATGAAAATTATCATTTCAATTGAAAGCCATGGTGAAAGAGATAAAGGCCAAGATAGGTTTAGGAGATATCATTCAATTATGGACCGTCTTATACTCTTAGGATAGTTGCAAAAGAATGTCGTAATAATAAAATTGATTTATTTTATTGTTTTGATGACTTTAGAAAAGCTTTTGACACCTTTCTTAGAACAAAGCTATGGAAAAGGGTAGAAGAGATAATGGTTTCAATCGATTTGATGGTTGTTGGGACAAGGCTATACAAGAATGTTATTTACAAGCTTAGGTCGACTGAGGATTGGTTAGAAGAAATTAAATACAATGGTTAGAATCAAGCAGGGTGTCCCCTATCCACTACCCTTTTTGGTATATATATATTGATAAACTAGAAGAGTGTTTGAAATATATAGGTTGTGTTGGCCATGTGCTCATTGCTATGATCATAAATATTCTCCTTTATGTTGACAATATTGTTCTTTTGGTAATGAGCCCTTACGATCTTAGTAAGAAACAAAAAATCCTCCAATATTTTTGCTCTAAGATGGATATGACTGTCAATACCAAAAAGACTAAATTCATGATAATTAAATCCAAAAAGATCACCTAAAATACTTTTATTTATGATAATAACTCCTTGGAGGAACTTCCTTCATACAACTATCTAGGAACCGACATCCATCATAACGTCAATTAGAATCATAGCATTGATAAAAGGATAAATGGATGTTGGAAAACTTAGAATGGGCTTGTAAATAACTGTAAGTTCATCGATCTTTGGATTCGGGATAAAAAGAGAATCTCCTCTATGATAATCTCGTCACTCCTATTATTTTATATGTATATTAGTTTTTGGGTTGCGGTATATCTAGAGAGCCATGGAGGAACATTGAATATATTCAAAAGTAGTTTATAACCTACAACCTCAAAATTAAAGGAAATGCTCCTTACCCTATCCTCGTGATTGAACCAAGTCTTTACCCTATTAAAAGTATGGCTATGAATAGGTACCTTATGTATAAGAAGAATTTACACAATATGGACACAAAGAGGTTTCCTAAAATTGCTTATAACTCTAGCAAAATCCCTCACGTTCGTCTCAAGCCATGGTAGCATAAGGATGCCCAAACTTGGTTGGACCAATGGGGAATAAAGAAGGATATCATATTGCAGAATTTGGATAATATTAAAAATATAATTAATTTGAAATTTAAGGAGAAATTTTGGGGAAATAAAGAGCTAGAGAGAAAAAGGAAACTCAATATTATAAGGAGGTGATCAACCGCAATCTTGAAAACCAAAATTATCTCTTTATCTTGAATAGTGTTATGAAGAAAATTAACATTGTCAAAATTAGAACTAATTCTCATGAGCTTCATAGTGAAATTGGACATTAGTTAATGCTCAAAATGCCATGGAATGAAATAGTTTAGCACTTTGTGATCGAAAGAAGGTTGAAGATGAAAGGATCTTTCTCTTGGATTGTCCATCTTATACTCACATTTGATCTAGTTTTCAAAATATTTGTCACACTACCAACCTTCTTGACCTTTTAACTCAACAAAACTATGGTCTAGTAATCTCTTACCTTATTAAGGTCTAATAGACTATCTAGGTCTTAGTGGATATTCATCATCATTATTTAAAATAATTTTTTATCTTTTATTATATAAATAGATGATAATTATTATTTATTACAATTTAATTTAATTATAGTTACAAATATCCGGAAAAAAAAAGAAGACCACTAGAAAAACTAAGTAGTTACATCCCTTGTGATCTAAAAGAGTCTTGCAATTAGAATTTTATTTGTTGATAATACCACCCATCACACTATGGATAGGCCATGAATCATAGCTACAGTTAGGTCATTGGATATTAACAAATTCCTTGATGTTTTGCATCCTTTTCTAGAGAAGTATTGTGAGTGGTTGCCTTGGTTCAATGGTATAAATGAGGTTATTATAGAAAACCACATGCATGAGTTTTATTAGGCACTTAGTGCTAAATCAATCATGCATGAGGATGTAGCCATGAAGCTCTTGACCTCCTTTGTTGAGCTTTCAATTAAATTAATTAATTAAAAAAATTGTTATATGAACAAGTTAGATATAAATTGAGTTATGATTTTGTAGGCAGGTGGTATTGATAAAACTGTGGTATTAGTCCATGGTATTATAACAACATGTATTTAAAGATTAAAAATCTCATCATAAAGTAACTATAAAAACATTAAAATCTTCTATATTCCATAATTAAAAAAAATTATACATATTTTTTGTAAATACACATATTTTAAGATCAAATATAATTATAACCAATTTATTATAATAATATAATAATAAATTAAAATAATATAAAATTATTATGCGAGTAAACATTCCTGCCTAATAATATTAACGAAAAATAAAATTCAATGTTTCGTAGGTCAATTTAATAAAAAAACGATGTTTTATTTGTTCCTTCATCCAAAATTCGCAACAGGACGAAGTTTATTAATTACAATTACAACTGGTTAATCACTCCTCTACACGAATATTTTGAACAGTGTTCTTGGCACCTCACTAGGAGGCTGCAATGGGGTGAGGCTGCCATCCCCATTGCAGCCAATGTTAGGGTCCTATAGTCTAGGAATCATAGTGTTTGCTTATATTACTATTCCATTCTCAAGGTATGTTTGTAAAATTTAATCTATGAATCACAAGGTATCATAGTCTAAAGATTTCTATATGAAAGGGTTTGTGTGTGTAACAAGCTATCATTCTCATTGTAAAGATTCACGTCATAAAGAGGTTTTTGAATCATTGAATTTTGTGAAAATCTCAAAGTCTAAAATTCATGAGAAGGTCAAAAGCTGATAAATTCAAATATGTAATCATGGAGGGAAAAGAAATTATTGAGAGTTCAAGAGGTTATTTCATAAGGTTTTCATTAATCATGATTCTTTTATTTGCCTTTATTTTTATTTTTAATTTCCACCATGATTCTTTTATTTGTCTTTCCCTCATTATGAGGATCCTTTTATTCTTTTATTTGTCTTTACAGGATGATTCTTTTATTTGTCTTTATTTTTATTTTTAATTTCCACACCATGATTCTTTTATTTGTCTTTCCCTCATTATGAGGATCCTTTTCACAAATGCAGATTTATCTCTATTTCGAACATCAAAATAATAAAATTAATTTGATACTCTATTGCTTTTTGTAATTATGATGAGCATCAAAGTTGACTCGTATTGCTTTTTATAATTATGATGAGCATCAAAGTTGACGTCCTCCTCTTCCCTCTTCCTCTAGGCTTCCGTTTCTCTTCCTCTTTTCCTCCACTTACCGTGTCTTACATTTCCTCTATTTGTCTTGTCTTCGTGCTTTTTTCTGCGACGTTGCACTGTGCTCTGACCAACTGCCATTAACGACGAATTCAAGAAAATAACAAGAAGTTTGATACGCTCTTCCATTCCATACCATCAATAAATGGGTGAGGGGTTGTAGCTTCAGCTGTCATATTGCAGCTGCCTCCTCCTCACAGAATGAAGAGCGCTAACTATCTGATTGCTCACACTCGCAAAATTCATCTCTCAAAGCTTCTGTTCAGTCCTTTCTTGACGGGGGCATTGAAATCCGATGTTTTAGAATGCCCCAACTCCATCAAATCGGAGGTGAATCAGACTTGGAAAATCAGGCTTTCGCTTATATTGATAAAACTTATCCAGATTGCTGCTGTACCATTAGCCATCTTGGGGACCTGGATAGAATTCTATTTAAATCTGCTTTCTCAGAATGGTGGATTGCTAAAAACACTCTTCAGGCCACTCACTGGTGATTTTATTCATCTTTTTCTTTAATTTATACGCGCTTTTAAAGTATTAAAAATTAAATTTAAGGATTTTATCCTCAGCCAACATCATGAGTTACTGACTGGACTGGTGATTTTTATTGGTCTGTTTCTTTCGCATAGATCTCTTCTTAATATATTGAAAAATTGAATAAGGAATTCATCACATCATTAATTAGGGTTTGGCTGAATGTTTTGATTTGTTCAGGCCAAAGTATTGTAATACCGAGAAGAGGGTCCGACACGTTCCTCAGTATCATCGGCCTTCTTGAGCATCGTGTAAACTTGTATCATGGCGGAACCAGGGGACTTATTGACACAACCATTGAGCCCGGGAAAGGGTTCTATGCAGACCTTTGTGCCATGGCTTCAACTGTAGCTTATGAAAACAAACTGGTTATCAGAAACAGAGTCACAGAACATTGGGAGGTAGTGTTTAATTTCCATGAATTGTAGTACTTGTTTATTCATGCAAAGTTGTATTTGATTTAATAAATATTTCAATCTGATCCTGCAGATGCACTTCGTGGAGTTCTTAGACTGCTGGAACGGTATATATGCAACTCTTTGGCTTCCATAATCTATGATTCAGTCATATATTGTGTGAATAATTTTTCGTTCATTAATTGATGCTAAGATTGACTTGTATATATAATCAGATCACTTGCAAAAGAAATCAACGAAAGCCTTTATATTCTGTGATAAGGAGGTGGACGCCCAGCTAATAGTGATAGCCTTCAGAGGAACAGAGCCATTTAATGCAGATGACTGGGAAACAGATGTCGATTTCTCATGGTATGAATTCAGCCAAATCGGAAAGGTTCATCTTGGATTTCTGGAAGCTTTGGGTCTTGCAAACCGTTCACAAAACCCCCAGATCTTCGATAATCATAAAGAAGATCCTGAAAAGCCTTTGGCTTATTATGTTCTTCGTAAGAAATTGAAAGAATTATTACAAGTTCACAGAAATGCAAAATTCATAGTGACAGGCCACAGCCTTGGTGGAGCCTTGGCTGTGTTGTTTCCAGCAATACTATTTATACACAAGGAAGAGGCGCTGTTGGAGAAAATGGTTGGTGTTTATACATTCGGACAGCCGAGGGTTGGAGATGAAGCATTCGCAAAGTTTATGAACAAGAACATAAACGAAGCAGTACCCACATATTTTAGAATCGTCTACTGCAATGACCTAGTTCCCAGACTGCCCTTCGATGATCCAATATTTGAGTACAAGCACTTTGGTGTATGCCTTTACTACAACAGCTGCTACAAAGAGAAGGTACTTATACTATATTCTCTTCAACCAGAAAATCCCGTTTCATTTCTGTTACAATATTTTGTTCAAACTCACGCTCATATTAAATGGTTTATTTTATGACAGAATCTTCTGGAGGAGCCCAACAGAAATTTCTCGCTATTATATTTCATCCCCCTACGCATAAATGCTTTGTGGGAATTGGTGCAGAGTTTATTGTTGCAATACACAAAAGGAAGGGACTTCAAAGAAACGAAATTGTCGACACTCTTCAGGATAGCAGCGCTTAAAATTCCGGGGATTTCGTCTCATAGCCCCGTAAATTATATCAACGCGGTTAGATTGGGCCCATCCACGCTGAACCCAACAATGTGGAGGCCTCAGCGTTCACTCCAAATTAGTGAGGTGACCACTTATAAGCGCGCTGATCTGATTGGGATGTAACCAACTAACAACCCCAGTGGCTTCATTTGTTTTCTATAATAAATAAATATCGTCTTTTGCGAATGAAGAATTGAAATGAATTCCAGAGATCGTGGTTCAATGTTTTCAAAATCTGTCGTGATCTGTTTGGCCGGTACACTTCTATGGGTACAATGCCATAAATTAAATGGCAAGAGTTAATTACTCTGCCATAGGGCATTAAATCACTGGTTAGCTGCATGCTTTTTAATTTTATAACACACTTGAGATAAATAAAAAATAATAAAATAGGTTATAAAGTTAAAGAGCATGCAGCTAACCAATCATTTAATGCCCTATAACAAATTAGTTAACCCTTACCTAAACTGCATTAAATCACTGGTTAGCTGCATGCTTTTTAATTTTATAACACACTTGAGATAAATAAAAAATAATAAAATAGGTTATAAAGTTAAAGAGCATGCAGCTAACCAATTATTTAATGCCCTATAACAAATTAGTTAACCCTTACTTAAACTGAATTAAGCTGACATAGACTTAGTGAATACAATGTCATAAACAGAATATGCCTGAAAGTCTTCGTCAATACATGCATGGACTTCTATATTTTAAAAATTAATCTAAAACGTCTTTTCGTATGTACTCACAGAATTACATGGTATTTTAGGTTATAATTTATATTTAAACTAAAAATAATTTGACGTGTTTAGAGGCATAGGTGTGAAAATGACAATATGATATTGTCAAAAATATAAAGGATTGTTCTTAATATCATTTTTATTTATTTAATTAAATCTAAATTTATTATTTTAGATTAATAAATTTATAAATATTAATTATATTTTAAAAAAAATATATTATATTGGACAAACATATATTTATTTTATAATTTATATTAAGTTAAAATAATTTGGACGTGTTTTAGAAAGAAATTATGTGTGAAAAATGATGATTGGTTTCTTTTAATATATCATTTTATACTTATTTTAATTAATCTAAATATTATTAGATAATAAAATTATAAATATTAATAGTATTTAAATATTTATATTGATAAACATATAATTATAAGCACAATAGGAATAATTACACCAGAAATAAGATTTTAAATACTGTTAAATAGATTATATTATTACAGAGAAATTTAATCCTAAATTAAAATATCAAATTTATTTTTTTATTATTACTATTTATTAAAAAATGGAAAAAAATAAATAATGGTCATATGAATAAATAAGAAAATAAAAACTTTTTTATTAAAATACCCAAAATCCATTAATCCATTACATTTAATCTAATTCTCAGTTTTTATTAAAATACCCAAAATCCATTAATCCATTACATTTAATCTAATTCTCAGAACATTTAATAAAAAAGATTGAACTCCATCGCTTATCATCCATTACTATTAACATTCCGGAAAAAAAGTATTGAACTCCCATCACTTATTATCCATTACTATTTCTTACTGAAAAAAAAATCATCCATTACTATTAATGTTTTCGTCGCCGGACTGATAAAAATAATATTTAAGTCTTAATTTCCGGAAAAACAGAGAATATTAACAATGAAGAACATGTATGTTTCAACGGGTGGGTGTAATAATGAAGAATGCCTTGTGCGTAACAACGAAGAATATGTGTTTTATTTTTACATGGGTAAAAAAACACCTGTTTTTTCTTTTTTCTAGTCAAAGTTTGAGAGTTTCCTCATTGTGGCATTGTACAAATCTCGGTGAACAAGCCCTCTACATGGCCGGTTTCTTCCGAGTTGTTACTTCGATTACCTTGGTGATCTCCACAATAATTTGGCCTTTTCAACAGCTCTCGAGCCCTAACCAAAGTGGTTTTCGGCCAGATGAAAAGGGGTTGATTAGTCGTTTGTTTGCTACGTACATGTTTACTGGTATGCAGTACTAGTACTTTTCAAGAGTTGTTGGGTTATTTATCAAATTGTATGATTCTAGTAAAGGGTTAGTTGAGATGGACGGTCAACTTGCTGGAGTATGCCGACCTCCAACAAGTTATTGGTGCAATAATGGTTTTGGGGTTTTCAAGTCCTCTTTTTGAAAAAATAACATTTGGACTTTGACCCCAAATGGAGAAATTGGAGGTTACCCCGGTCTAGGTGCATTTATCGCGATTGCCTCAGATGAAATTGGAAATAAAATTGGGCATTTCTTTGTATGGGCATCACAGGATACATGTTGTATGGGTAGGGTTTAATACGACAAAGGGTTTGGTAGATTCCATTACAATTTCGTATGGGTACTCCATTGTCAAATAACCCATTGAGTATGAGGCTATACCCTTTCATTGTGGTCACCATCATACTTATGGACACCTAGGGGTTGACCGTCCAATGATACACAGACTCAAGAGGTGGCTCCCAAAGGTCGCATGCTTTCATATGGAAACCCTAGTTTCAAAAGCAATGGTGCAATGGTAGAGGTACACAAAGCAGTAGACGACATGCCAAAGTTGCTTCATGAAGTCCAAGTGGAAAATTGGATAAAGGACATGGAGATGCAGATAGACATTTCATAGGTTTCGATTTGAGCGATCACTCTTTGTATGGTTAAAGGACATGGAGATGTAGATAGACATTTCACAGGTATTGGTTCCAATGATCACTTTTGGTATGATTACTCGTTCCCCTTTGCCTGTACCTTTTTTCATGAATTCTTCAATCAATAGTTCAAAATTTTAGGGTTGGGTTGCAATTTGAGTTTGGATATCCCAATCTTTGGGATTCTAGTCATTGCCACTTTTGAGCCCCCCTCACGCCCCTTGTCCCTCTCCTTCCTTGGGGCCTCCCCACTCCTCTTCCTCCTAGGAATCTCAGGGACCCTCTTGTCACTTTTCAAATATGGGTGGGGGTTTTGGCTGCATTGAGTGGTCTCATTAGGTCCAACACGTTCAAGGTAGAAAATCAAATATCTCTTGGGAAATATCAAAGGATTTAGCAGAAATCAGGTCAAGTAAACAACAATCTATAGTGAGGATCCTTGGAGCCATGGCCCCTTTAGTGTTTTCCTCGTGTTTATTCTTTTTCTCTGTAATTAGGGACTAGCTAACCCCATTAAAAAAAAGGCCCATATCTTCAAAGGATGGGAATTCGTGTTTATAGATGTAGTGGGAAAATTTTGGGGTGTTCATATTGTCAGGCCAGGCAGTAACTCCATTAGGCAGAAAAAATTGATTCGTATTATTCCATCATGTATGTTATTGTTATATACAAAAGGGTGTGACTGTTCAGTTCATCTCCTGATGACTGTTCACATTCCTAATT
>APFE030517175.1:0-15268 GCA_000404065.3 Pinus taeda | reverse complement strand
CTTCTTGGGATATTGAGTGACCTAGAACAGTCCCTGTAGTCATCAAGAACTCACATTTTTCAGGACTAAGGGATAAGTTCATTTCGGTGCATTTGTTTAGCACCTTACCCAGGTTAGAGAGAGCCTCTTGGAAATCACATCCATAGGGTGTAAATTCATCCATATAAATTTCTACTGCATCTTGGACTAGCTCTGCAAAGATACTCAAGACTACCCTCTGGAAAGTGGCAGGGGCATTGCATAGACCAAAAGGAAGGACACTATAAGAAAAATTATCCCAAGGACAGGTGAAGGTGGTTTTATTGTCGTCTTTTGGGCTAATCTGGATTTGATTGTACCTGGTGAACCCATCTAAGAAAGAAAAAAACTTTTTCCCTGCCAGGCCATCTAACACTTGATCAATGAAAGATAGAGGGAAATGGTCCTTTTTTGTTGCTTTGTTTAATTCTCTGTAACCAACACAAATACTCCACTTTCCATTTTTCTTCGGAACTAGCACCAAGGGAGACACCCACTAGCTATCCAGGCATCGGGTATTGCTTTCATAAAATTCTCCAATGCGAACCTAAAAAGGATGCATGCTGATAGGGTAGATGAATCATGCATCCAACAACTTTTTCAACTCTTCTTTGACTATATCCTTAAGAGATGGATTCATTCCCCTTTGGGGTTGTCAGACTGGTTTGAAACCTTCTTTGATATAAATGTTGTGAGTACACACCAAAGGGTGCACTCCCTTCATCTCTTTGTAATTCCAAGCAAAGGAATCCAAATGCTCTCTTAACATATTACATAACTCTTCTTCTTGGTGTATAGAAAGAGAGGGGTTGCTTTTCAGTGTTCTTTTAGGGCCAAATTCTATTGTATTCACATGAGTAGGGTTTGAATCACCTAAGCATAGATCAATGTGATGGTTGTTCTTGGTTTCCTTCACTAATTCCTCTAGAGACAAGGTGTCGGGAGTTGGATTTTGGAGGATGTGTTCAATCAAATCATCTTCACCAGGTTGTCCTCCTCGCATGGCGGTTTCTAGGGTATAGAGTTGGGTGGAGTAACTTCATCTTCCTCCTCCTCTTCTATCCATAAAGGTAAGTCATGTTCTAGAGATGGCTGAGAAGGAGGGTATACGACCAACTGCTTGGAGAAATGCCCATTTTTGATAGTCATGTTTCCAGCTCTGCAACTGATGTAGGCATTGGCAATGGCTAATCAAGGCCTCCCAAGTATGAGAGGATAACCATTAAATTTGGTCTTAGGCTGGACAACTAAGAACTCTGGAGGGTACTCCCAGGAGTCAATGGAGACCATCACATATTCAACAATCCCCTTAGGGGCTACTGTGGATCGGTCTGCAAGCTGCAAGACTGTCGTGGTCTTTCTTAATGAACCCTAGAGATTCAGCTTGAGCATGGTGTCTTTAGTAATTACATTAATGGCAGCCCCAAGGTCAATCAAGGTATGTGGGACAATGGTTTCATTCATGTATACATCTACTACACGGCTTCCAGGGTCTAAATACTTTAGGTAAATTACATGTCCTAGCATTAAGTCGGACAGTTGTCCAATGACATTAATGGTAGGGGTGTCACTTTTTCGCCTCCCTGGATGTTTGAAACACTTCTCTTTAATCAGTTTGTTGTAAATAGGTACATCCTTAATGGATTGGAGAAGTGGGATTTTGACACACAGATTTTTCAATTCACCCATAAATTCATTCTCATCTGGGGTAGGCTGGACTTGATGAGTTAATATTTCAGGAAAGGGTGGTGGATTCACTCTAGGCATACTTTCCTCTCTTTATTCCTCCCTCTCCCTAGGTGGAGATGGAGGTTCATTATCTGAAAGCACTCTCCCATATCTAAGTTTGATTTCCTGAATTTCCATAGCATAAGAGGGGTAGGATGTCTCTCAACTGTAGACCTGTTGTACTTGTCTATTGTTCAGGTTTGGGTTTGGTTCGGCAGGTATTTGAGGTTGTTTAGGTGGAGCAGGGTGTAAAATATGTGGCTGAGTAGGGGGTAAAGAAAATAAAGCTGGACCATTGTTGTATGGGGGCCTCCACCCCTGGGGTGGTGAATTCCATTGAGGTTGTGGAGGATTATATGGCTGAAATGGGTAGTTGGTCAGTTGGGAATGGTATTGAGGTGAAAACGACCAGGGAGAAGGTGCAGACTAGGAGGGATGAGCAGGAGGGCCCCAAGGGGGAATGGATGTGTTTTGGTTAAGGTTGGAATATGCATAGGATGACCCTTGCATGGGCCCTAAGCTAGGTTCAACATTAAGTAGCCAAGCAAATCCCTACACTACTGGCCCTTTCAGCATTAACTTGCGAAGTGTGGACTGAAGTCTCACCTGAAGCAGTATGGGGGGATGTAGGAACCAAGTTTCTGCACCCTAATATGGTTGTGATTTTGGTTTATAGACCTTCACTCTGCCTTCGCACAGATCTATAAGCCCTTTAGGGCTTCCCAATGTAGTTCTCTTATTCGTCCTTAGAGCCTCTACAAAAGTCTCCGATCATCCTTCGCAGACCCTAAATAGATAGATCAGGTGCTTACACACCTCTGTTATCATCCTTAATTCTATGTCTACTTGGATTAGCTTAAGTATTGGTTAATTTTAACATGCATTACAATTATCTTCCTGTAAACATATATTCTTACTAGTGTTCATATGACAAAGTGAAATACATAGATTCACGCATCAATATAGCATTAATTCATAGCCCCAGTATTCAACATAGCATAATCACAACATTCATATCAGAAGTAAAATAATGCACACACAGATGGAAAGTACATAGTGATTTCAAAATATTTATCTTTATTTATTATTATGATTCTCAATACAGACTCTATCTACCCTGCACACACAACTGCAGGGGTTCACGCACTCAGCTGCGGACTTCTAACCTAGGCCTCTATGCACTCAGTTGCAGAACCTCTTCCTACACTAAGACTCTCCCTCTTAGCTCTTTATAGACTCATCAAGAACTTCTATTCCACTTAATTACCCCCTTAGAATCTCTAAGACCTCCTTTTTATACAATCCCATGGTCTGCGGACCAAGGGCATATCTCCAAAACCGACACAACCTATCTAGACTAAGGGTAGAAAACATTTTTGGACTTTTGATATATTCGCGACCAAAAAATGCAAATACTTTACATTTATTTATACAAATTTTGGGCCTTATGCCCCAAAACTTGGCCTTTTAACCCCAAAATTGACCCCCAGGGGACCTGTTCCCAACAGGCCCCCAACACAAACATGGTGACTCGCCCTTAAGTCACATGGTTGGCACAAAGATCTTGTCATGAAGACCTCCCAGCTCAACTTGGACAACTTCTACCTGAGCGATGCATTGTGTTGCCGCCTGCTTCATCTCCTCGACCAACTGCTCTGTCCTTGGCCCTATGCTATTTGACTTAATCTTCTATTGAATCTTCTGCAGACTAGCCAACTTGCTTTCAATAGTGGCCATCATCAAGTAGGCCTCGTCCAACCAAGGCTTCAAGAGAGCCTTGAACATGGCTTCCTTGTGCTAAGTTGTATCTACCTGTTCTTTCAATGCCTTAGCCTCCTACAGCTTAGCTAACCTATGTGTGATGGAAACAGTGTGCATTGTCGCTTTGACTTCGTCATAGCGCTGTTGTATCTCTCATGCTTCTATTTCCAGTTTTTGTACCATAGCATCTTCTTACAGGTGGGTGACTACCTTGAGCGACTGCTCGAAGAGCATGGTATAGTCCTTCACTATGCTTTCTACTGCTGCTACCATGTCTTTCATAGCGGTCTCGTGCTGCTCTCTATATCTTTGGTGGAGTCAAAGGCTGGGCCTTCAACTATAACTCTGCAATTTTTAGATTCAGCTCCAGCTGAAACTTTGCCAATTTAGTCTGGGCGTTGCGCACTCCGACAATGAGCTTCTGAACCTTCACATCCATTGGCTCAACTTTGAGAATGGCCAACTCCAGGACAGTCCTGCACACCTCAGTCATGGTGGTGGTAATGCACTGGTTCTTGTCTATAATGTCTTTGACAAGGTTAAGGGAAGAGTCTCTCTACATGGTTAGCTAGGTGTTGTTGACCTTTTGTTCGTTGATCACCTGTAACGCACACTATTCACGGGCCTGAAGTTCTATAATCACGCCATCCTGCAAAAGGTAAAGTGCCTCATTCGGAAGCGTGACCAGGTTGATTCTAACTCTCTTCATTGTTCTGATAATGGGTCTATGACCTTCAGTCTCTGTTGTTAGTGCTCCATATGGCAGCAATATTGCTTGGGGATCCCTTCCGCATAGCATCCCTATGGCTTCTGAGGTGTTGGGCGCTAAGTGTTGGCTTGTATGGGCTTGATCGAGGTTCAGAGGTGATTTAGCCAAACAAATCCCGGTACTACTGGACCTTTTGGCAATAGTCTGCAGAGCGCGGATTGAGGTCTCACCTGAAGTAGTATGGGAGGGTGCTAGAACCAGGTTTCCGCACCCTAGGGATGTCTGATTAGCTTTTCTAGTTCGCAGTTTGATACTACGCGCACGTTGCCAAGCGCATCTATTAGTCCCTCGCAACCTCTAATGCTGCCTTCGCATAGCCCTACTCGGGCGCGATCCATATTTTTATCCACGTTTCTTACTATTAACCTGTTATCCTATGATTACTTAACTTATTTATAAGAGCCCAATTATAGTTAACAATGTTCCATATTCATATAAGTGCGCGCAATAAATAAAACAGTATAAATGCATAGAATGCAATATACAAGCAAATACACAAAAATGGGAATCAACTTCTCTTTATTATTATTCATTCAAGGTTATAGACTCAACACCTCCCTACGCACTCAGCTACAGGGGTCCGCGCACTCAGCTGCAGACTCTACTAGGCCTCTGTGCACTCAGCTGCAGAGCCTCTTCCTACTACTATGACCCAAGACACTTAGACTCTTACTCTATGATCGAACCATTCGTAATGATCTCTTTTTATCTCTCATTAGATATCCTTACAACTTAGAGCCTCACTCTATTTATACAATCCCATGGTCCGCAGACCATGGGTAGGCCAACATGACATTACATTACATTACAATACTTAGGGCGGACAACCCTATGACTCAATATACATTTCGTGCTCTGCGCCCGAAATTCATGGAATCTTACCACATATTTGACAACAACTTGGGCTCTGAGCCCAAAAACATGTTGTGGGGGGATTCCATGCCCAAAAGACCCCCAACATAAACATTGTGACTCATCCCAAGTCACTCGGTTGGCATGAAATCTTGGTGCAGAGTCCCTCCAACTGGTCCCATGTTGCTCGGAGGTCTACAACGTACTGCTCTGTAGTTTGCTGGACATGTTATCACTCCAACAAACTCTCCTAGGTTGTAGCTCGGAGATTCCTGGTAACATATAATATTCAATATTGTTCTGAGAACTGTTGGAATGGACGATGGTTTGGTTCAAGCCAGATAACCACTTCAACTCTATTTTCACTCCAAACATGCATGAACACCCTTAGCCTACAAGGCTTTAGACCACTAATGCTCAATAGTTTGCAGATTAAGTGAATGAATGGAGAATACCAACCACACTAGCAAATACATACATGACGTATGATGGTCATCTGCAGCCAATAAATGAAGCTTGCAAATCTAATCTATCAATGCAAATATCAGATGATAGTTATCTAACGTTAGATACAGAAGAAACATGGATGACCTATTCAATAGAAAATCCAATTTACCAATGCAGAGATAAGATGACAATTATCTAGCATTAGATATAGGAGAAAATATGAATAAACTTATCCAGGTGCAAGTTCAGAACAGGAGGGAAATGAACATTGAACATGTAACAACAAAAGAAGCTTGTATTACTGAGAATGAAGATGAGACGCTGCAAGGAATAGAATATCTACAGTCTCCAAAAGTTGAACCCTAATTACATCTTGCTTTCAGCTATTTATAGCTCTTTACAATGCTTTCCAGCTTTTTA
This sequence comes from Pinus taeda, assembly GCA_000404065.3. Taxonomy (NCBI): domain Eukaryota; kingdom Viridiplantae; phylum Streptophyta; class Pinopsida; order Pinales; family Pinaceae; genus Pinus; species Pinus taeda. The sequence continues at coordinate 9,273 of APFE030517175.1, read as the reverse complement.
GGGCTGGAGGTGTCTTAACCTATCCCCTACTATCATTAACTGCTTGGTTGCATTCAAGGACACAATTTACCTTTCATCACGAAAGCAATAATTAATCCTGGTACAACACTGCCTTGTTAGGTGGTTGGCTGGATTGCGCTGGTGAGGCTCCATGACTGTTTAATTCTGTTTGCAGGGATCGTGTTGTGTCCTTCTTCCTTCAGCCATGCTTTCTGTTAATTCAGTTCAGTGATCCGACTGTCACAATACTGACAGAGTTGACCACCTTCTTCCCCAGGTAACTAATAGGAAGTGGAGGACGAGGTGCATGGGTGGGAGGACGTGTCAAATCGGATGGATGGAGAAATGATAGAGTGGAGGGGGACAAGCGTGAGCGATCATGAATGAGGGCCATTAGATTTAGGGGAAAGCATGGTGGAGATTGGGCGTAGGAGGCCTGAGGTTGCGGTGAGGCCAGAAAATATCTAGGCTGTTAGATCTCGAGTGAGCAGATCGGATGACTATCGGGTGGTGGAGGTGTGCAAATGATAATGTACGAGGGTGGTTTTATTTGGGCAGTTATGGTTTCTATTGGAAGGGCATCAGGTAATAAGTGGTAAGTGGTGGGGTCCAACTGATTCCACTTAGTGGATGACACGTAGTAGTGGAGGAGAGAAAAAAACTGCCTTTATCAGGCGGGTATTCCTCTCGCTTGTTGCTCGCACGATATGGGCGACAACTGTTAGATCTGGCGAGGAACGATCGGGCATGTTTTTGTTGATTTTTAAACATGGGTTGTCAGATCAGTGGGGGGAAGATCAATGGCGGAGGGACACGAAAATATGGGATGTCCTCGGGAAATGTGTAAAGGGCACGTATGATGGAAAGGTAAGGTTTTGTAGGGGGTTTTGGGTTAATTTGCTTAGTACTAAAGAAAAAGAGGGTTTCATCGAGATGTGATGGCTGGGTTAGGAAATGAGTGGAATGAAATGCAAGTAGAAGAGTGAAGAAAGTGGGGTAATGGCCCGTGTGGGGCCCTCTTTGGGACAACAAAGCAGACCATGTCCTTCCTCTAGCCTTCAAAATGTCAGCGCTGCACCTCAGGGCTAACACTGGCTCCTTCTGGGGATGAAATCCTCCCTGTGAGGTTTCAAGAACTCTAGACCACTACCTCTCCAGTAAGACCAAAAATCAAAACTTCCTCCTAGTGTTCCATTTGGCGTGGAGTCTATTCTACATCAATAAAACCAAAAAACATATTTACACTACCAAGGATTTAAAGCCTTAAGTGAAATAAAGTTTCAAAAACACCCATTGACTGGGCCATCAAAAACATCTTCCCCCTCTAAATTTTGCAGAGTGAAAGTGTTGTTTCCTTGAACTCGAGCAAGGACAAATGATCTTGCCCATAAGGCATCGAATTTACCATGGTTGCCTTTCTTTTCCTTCAATCCATACCATTTGAGAACCAAGTCACCAACTTGAAAATTGTCTATCTTTTCCTTTTTATCAAAGGCCTCCTTGATATTCTTTTGATACGCTAATGACTTCTCAATCAGTTGATCTCTAATCTGGTGAAATTCAACCAAGTCATTCATCCTCCTTTCCATGTCATTTTCCTCATCCCGCTCCTCTTGCAAGAATTTGGCCACAGGGAGAGTCAATTGGATTGGAAAAACAGCCTCAATACTATATACTAGCTTGAATGGAGAGTTGCCTATGGATTTCTTGGTGGTAACTCTATCAGCCTACAGGGAAAATTTCAACTTGGAATCCCAGTTCTGTTTGTTGTCTTCCAGCAGTTTTTTTAGTATCCTTACCAAGATTTTATTGGATGATTCTGCCAAGCCATTGCCTTGAGGATAATATGAGGTAGAATGCACTAATTTAATGATCATTGATTCACACGTGTCCACCAATTCCCTTGCTCTGAAAACTGCTGCATTATCAATAACTATCCTGGTCGGGAAACCAAATATGGTAAAAATATTCTCAGTTAAGAACTTCATGACAACCTGATGATCAACCTTCTTAGTGGGTATGGCTTTAATCCATTTGGTAAAATAGTGAGTGGCTACTAAGATCCACCAATGTTGACCACTGGAATATGGATTAATCTCCCCTATAAAATCTAAACTCCACTGCTGGAAGGGACCATTGTTGTGTATTGGCTTCCGGGGTAAAGATTTCAGCAGTTGTCTTCCTATAAACCTCTAGCATTCGTCACAAGACTTCACAAATGAAAATAGACTAGAGAATAGAGTAGGCCAACAATACCCAACCTTTAGGATCTTGTGGGTTGTGGTTTTCCAATAATGTTGCCCTCCACAGATGCCGAAATGAAACTGGTGCATGACTTCGACAGATTGTTCTTTGTCTAGGCACCTCAAGAGGATTCCAGATGGGTCCCTCCAATAAAGCAAGTTCTCATGAATACAAAACTTGGCTTACCTAAGCTTAATGGTCCTAGCCTGACTTGAGCTAAGCCCTGGAGAGACTTCTATCTTCAACAAGAAATGAGCTATACAGGAATACCATTCACAAGTGGCCAAATTCTCAGCCAATGGTTGATTCTTTCCTTGTTCTTTTGTTGCCTCCTCTGCCTTTTCAACTCCTAATTCTGTACCTATGCAATTTATGTCCAGTAAACTGCAATTTTCCTCAGCCATAAGCTGAGCCAGGCCCTGACCTTTGACAAGCTTAGTGGGCTTTACCTCTATAATGAACTCTATGAGTTTTGCAATCCATTTGGCTCTTCTTCCATCAACATCTGGCTGTGTTAGGACATCCTTTACAGAAGCCAAAGGTACATAGGAAACCACTTTGGTGTGCAAGATGTAAATTCGAAATGAATTTAAAGACTTTATAAGAGAATATGCCTATTTTTCAATAAGGCCATACCTTAATTCAACATCCCTCAAAGTTTTACTAAAGAAGGCCACTGGGCACTCTACACCTTCACCATTTTTCTGCAACAAGACTGCTGCACGTGTATCATAAGAAGCGAAAGAGAAAATATAAAAGTCCTTGGTGTAGTCTGGGCTGACTAAGGTGGGAGCCTCCATGATAGCTCTTTTAATGGCTTCGAAATATCTTCTTGTAGCCTCTGTCTGTTTTATCTCTGACCACTTCTTTAGCATGGAGGTGATGTGCTTCATTAGTTCTGCAAAATTTGGAATAAACCTCCTCACAAAGTTAATCTTACCAAGAGATTGAATGTCCTTTTTTGACCTTGGGATGGACAATGTATATATTGCTTGAACCCTTTCTAGATCAATATTGACACCTATAATAGAAACAATATGTCCTAAAAGTTTGCCTTCCTCTATAGAAAACTGTGACTTCTTGTGATTTACTGAGATTCCAAATCTTCTGCACTTCAGAAACACCTCCTTCAAATGTTGTAAATGTTCCTTGTGTTTGCTGGAAAAAATGTTATGTCATCAAGGTAAATAAGGAAAAACTTATCCTTTTCTCCCACAAAGGCTATGTCCATGGCCCTCTGAAAAGTAGCCCCAACATTCTTTAGTCCAAAAGGCATCTTGGAGTACATGAAAGTGACCCAAGGAGTAGTGAAGGTAGTCTTCTCTTGATCCTCTGGGTTTACAGCAACCTGATTGTAACCTGAGACACCGTCTAAGAAAGACATGACTCTAGCCCCTAAAACGTTTTGCAGCAAAGGTTCCATCTTCGGCAGGGGGTAGTTGTCTTTCTTAGAGCACTTGTTTAGATTTCTGAAGTCAACACAAAGCCTAATTTCTCCTTTTTTCTTCCTTACTACCACTAATCTAGCTATCCATTTTGAATACCTTATGGGAACTATGATTTTGGCAACCAACAATTTCTTAATTTCTTTTTCAATCAAGGGTAGTAATAGAGGGTTGATAGGTCTCAGCTTCTGCTTAAAACGGATGGTGTCTTTCTCCAATGGAATCCTATGCTAGATAATGTTTTTGTCATAAGTCTTAAGGTCACTGTATTCCTAGGCAAAGGCATCAGCAAATTGCTTCACCAGGGTGCAATATTCAGAGCTTTGGGTAGCAGACAAGTGGGCGAACAGATTTATGTCCTTTTGGTGATCTGCGCTCCTTATATTATGTCTATGGACTGTAAAATCATTCTCTTTCTGGGTAGGCTTATAGGGTACATCATTATGATCAGACAACTTCTCTAGAGGCACCAACCCTTTGGGTATATGATTACTAGGCAGTTGAACAATGCTGTCTTGACCAATTTTGTTTCTCAGTTGGGACTGATGGCATTCTTCCATGGCTTCATTCTCTTGATCGATTTGTATTTCAGAGAATTCATCAATGACTTGTAGAAACTTATTGACTTCATTATCATCTTCAAAGACTTTCCAATACTTGACATTATCAGGCAATGACGGTTTGTATTTTACTTGGACTTCATAAGTCAATCTAGGGGGTAAAGGAGGAACAAACATACTAGCAGACACAGCAAGGGAATCAACAAGCTGATTCGTAGACCTAGGGATGTATGAAATATTAAGGCTATTGAACGAATCCTTGAGCTTCCATACCTCATCTCTATATGCTTTCAGCCTAGGATGCCTAACCTAGAATGTCTTATTCACTTGTTGAATAATAAGGTCTACATCTCCAAACACCTTCAAATGTTTGATGCCCATTTCTTTAGTAGCGTTCAAGCCTAAGATCAAAGCCTCGTATTCTACTATATTATTTGTGACTTGAAAATTCAGCTTGAAAGATAAATTTATGCATTCTTGTGTGGGAGATATCAAAACTACACCTTCTCCTGCAGCTTCGCTGGAGCAAGCTTCACCGAAGAACATGTCCCAAATTTGTGGGCCTTCTTCCTTTGTGACTTGGCAAACAAGTTTCCTGAGCTGCATGGAAGCCAACTGGGATTCTTCAATTTGGAGGATACAGGCTCCAAAATCAGTGTCAACAACATAGATGGGGTGATTAGTGGGATTCTTCTCATCGTTGATGATATAAGATAACTGAGCTTCCCTATATAATCTCTGTAGTGGCCAATCTAGGGTGCTAGATTAGACTAGATTTAATCTCAACCAAGGTAGGTAAACTTAGATGCACGTGTCTAAAGTCTATAGACCTAAAAGGATATCATCTACCTAACTAAGTGTCTACTGTGACAGGCTACAATAATCCTTTACAGGAGATTGAAATATGTTTCCTCTCACACCTTAACACTCAGATCATCTAATTTAATTAACTGTTATAAAGAAACAACATGTTACTAGTCTGAGTTTTCAACCCTCTTACAAGGATATCATTCACAAAAGCTCTTTCCAGCTAACACACTAAGCATTCATGAAAACCAAAATCTCTTTTAAGCACACTGAAATTTAAATGCATGAAAACAGAGTCCACAGAGATACTTCGAAATCCAATGGTCGATCAAATCTTTTACAAGATATTGTTCAATAATCTAGCAATCGAATTCTCAAGCTATCACCATGAATATTACTTGCAAGAACTTCTAATCAAATCAATAAAATCACAGGCAAGAAAATAAAATTAAACGCTATTCAACACTATTCAGATTCGAAAATGCTATGGAAATGAAAATAAAAGTATACCAATCTCCACGTACGGCCCGTCCACACTTCAATGTCACACTTAGGAAACTTCAAGTGATGAAAACATTAACGCATAAGCACTGTAATGGTAAAACGATTCCTGTAATTAAGTTCTGGAAATCAAATCACATGCAAGAGCAATGTTCTGGAAACAATACACGAGAACAACAACCGTTCTGGACAATACAATACGCAGTCTTTTAATCTGCTTGCCTACTATCCTATGTTCACTAACTTTCCCTCTATAATCGAATGTACATACATTATCATGCAGATGTTTCTGCTTTTACACAAAAAGGTGATTTTTGTCTTTTCTAATCTTAACTGATTTCCAAAGCAAAATGAAATCAGTTTAGGAAACTTTGGCTTTTTATTGCTTTTGTGACCAAAAGCGCTGGGTTTGACCAGCATTGACCATGTATCCAGGAGCTTTAGATTCGCTGTTGAATAGATCTTTCACCATGTATGTACATTCCAGATCACATTCCTATCCTTTATTTTGATTTTCCTGCCATGCCACGTGTCACATCATAAACCATTTACAGGAAGTCATGACATCCTGTAATTTTGTTGAAAATTTCTAATTTTTAACATAAAAATTCGCAAATTAAATTTAATGTAAAATAACAACTATAATGCTTTGATTAATCAATTTCAATGGACTATGAGGGGTTTATGGGAGAAAAATATAGACAAATGATGGATTTATAGAAGAAAATGATGGCAATGAAATGGTACCAACATCTCCCCCAAGCTCAATGATTTAGCATGTCCTCATGCTAATCCTGATGTGCTCCCTTTATACTCTATTCCTGCTTGTGCGTCTGCCGCTTGTAGCAATGCATCTATATTCTTCTGAGCTTGGGCATTCTTCTGAATGTGGAGCTCATGTTTCAAATTCTTCTATTTTTCTTTGAGAGATTTCTTTTGAGTATACCATTTTGTTGCCCACTTGCAAATGTCGGTTTGTTCAGTCTTAAGTTCTTTGATTTGCTCCTTCAGTTTCTCATTTTTCTGTTGAGTCTTCTTGCTTTGAGCTCTCAACATTTCATTCTCCTTCTTGATGACCTTCTCTAGCATGTTTGCCTCCATCAATTCCTCTTTTATCTTTTCAATTTTTTTTTTTCTAACCTCCTTTGTTTCTTGTTTGCAGGTGCTGGCTCTTTTGCTTGTCCATTGTTACTCTCGACTTCCATTTTGGCTTCCGGTCATGGCTGTGAATGAGCACTGCTCTCAATGTCCATCGGTGCATTTGCATTTGACTCTGGTTGATCATCTTGTGTTTGGTTCTTTTGTATTCTCCTTGATCTTCTTGTATAAGTAGTGAATATTTTGTCTTGCTCCATTTTCTGGGCAACTTCTTGCTTCATCCTTCTTATCCTTACACTACTACTGTGTGGAGGAACATTTCTTGACTTGCGCTCAGGGATTTCCTCCTCAATATCAAGCATAAACTCTGAGTGCTCTTGTTGTTCCTGTTCATCTTCTCCATCTTTGATTTGATTAGCAACCAAAAATTCTTTCCATGTTTTTCCCCTCCTCTGCACTTCAAATTCAATTAGAATTTTAATCAATCCAAAATGATACAAACTTTTATCTTCATTACCCTTTTGTTTTTGAATAGTTTTTGACATCTTAGTCAAACTCTGTAAGAGGAAATAGGGTAGACTGATGGTGCATTTCCCTTTTAAGTGCAACAAGAGTTTGATGTGATATAGATATACTATGTTGTAACGACCTTCACATGTAACAAATTTCTGAATAATGTACACCACTTCATCCCATGGGTGCATCAACTAGCTTCTAAGGACACCCTTTTTCTAGTTGACAGAGGAAACCCTCGACCTAGACATAAACTAAGTCCATGATTTTTCCTCAAATTGTTTTGTTTTGAAATAATTTTCCCCTTCTGGACTGATTCCCAAGGTTTGTGCTATGGTATCCTCTGAAATCCTAAAAGAGAAGTTTCCTATTAATTCTTTCTCTCCATTAAATGTAAATGCAAACTGCTTGGTCACTTCTTCATTGTTCCCATTAAATTTCTCTAGGAAGGATAACCATTGCTTTTTCCTTAAAATCGTAATACAGTCATCATGATATTGGGAACTATCAAATGTCTCAGGCTCTGCTCTATTGGTCATTTTGAGAAAGAAATTCCTGTTCTAACCCTTTTTGTTTATGCTCAATAGTTCAACAAGGGTCTCTTGATTTGTTACCTCTGTTCTGCGCTCCACTCAACCAACCTGGTAGCGCCCTCGGTTCTCGGGGTCTCCTTCTTCAATTTCTTGGGTAGCAACCGGATTCACGTCCTCGGATTATGGACGGAGGTAGAAACTCGTGGTGAGCCTATTTACTATGCTCTCCCTTTGTAGTGCCTGTTGTCTTAGCCTTCTTTGAAATCACATAGTTTGAATCACTAATATGGTAACGCCCTTTTACGAACTGAGAGTTTTATGAAATGAGACTTAAGAACTGAACTTACCCAAATTACTATAATGATAATGCAGAGCGCATTCACATCACAAAGACAGAGGAGTTGTACTGTTTTGCATAGGTACAATCATGAGAAGGCCATAGACATATAAGGAGTGTTGGAGTGATGATAACGGATATATGTTGCATGAGTCGACTTGGGTCAAACAATTGTTTTATAACTTGGCCGATTCAAAAATGAATGAAATAGTTTAACACTTGTCCCTCCAATGATTCACCACTTGTCCATTACTTGTTGGTACTTGGCCGATTGGAAAGATGATGGATCGATGACAAGGTTTGAAGGATGGTGTAGGAAAAGATTAAAAAAAATCGTGGGAGGAATATGGCAATAGGCTAAAGTGTGTTAGGAAACGATAGAAGAGTTGAATAGTTAGGAATGTTACAAGAGTGATGGGTATAGGGGCTTTTTGAAATTGATCATAAGCAATCATAATCATCATATTTAACACTAAAATAATTCAAGAATTTTAAATGTTAAAAATAAAAATTACAACAATACATTACACTTGTTGGTTGACCAAAAGTTGAGTCAGCATGCATAGGTAGGACTGATCTTCATTGTCTAGATATGACTAATTTTCACTGTCCATAACATGTCCCTTCTGAGATGAAATTGGATATAACAGGTCCCTCTGAAATCTGAAGAATGTTTGTGCAGCTTATTTGAAATTTGAAGAACTATGTGTGTGTAGCTTCCTTGATCTTTGGTGTTGATGTAGCCTTGATGATGAAAAACCTTTGAAAACTCTTTGAAACTTTGTTGAAGTAGCCTGATGTACCTTGAATGCAGTCTTTAACAGGTCCCTTTGATGTTTGTTGAATAGGTCCCTCTAATATTGGTACTGGTAACATAGTCTTCTGAACAGATCCCACTACCTATTGCTTGAACAGGTCCCTCTGATTAGAACAAAGACAAAAACAACTCCTTTATTGAAATACTGAAGTACTAAAACAAATTCTTTGAAGATTTACAAATGAGGAGATGAGATAAGGAAAAAAAAATGTTGATGCTTCTCCCCCACTAAAGCTTTGACTTGTCCTCAAGTCATTATTGAAGCAATGAACCAAATAGTAAACAAACAAAACAAGGAATTCTTACCAGCCAAAGGATTGGTTTTCAAGTAAGAATTCTAGGTTAGAGTGTGCCAGAGTCTGGTTTTCACATCTAAACCATTATTATTTTAATTTTTTTTTTCTATTTAATTTTTTTT
>APFE030517174.1:0-12893 GCA_000404065.3 Pinus taeda | reverse complement strand
TATATTTTTTATTTTTAATCTCCCTCCAGTCTTAGGGTTTTTGTTTGGATTTCCCACCACATCAAGGCATGGCCTTCTAATTTCATATGTGCAAATAGAATTTTCTATTCTTCCTCTATACAATGAACTCTAAAATAAACTCCTAGTTGCTACAACCAGTGATTTAACTTCATAGTGTCAATCTCACCTTCATATGGCTTGATTTTGACCTTTGCTTCCATCTTGAATAGGTTCATGAATGGTTCACAGTACTTGAATTAGATTGTTTCTTTTCAAGTTATTTCTTAGGGTCCCTCTCTAGTTCTTCCCAAAAGCACAATCTCCCCTCTAATCTTACCTCTACATTAGAACCTCCATCTTATATGAATAGCCTAGGCTTATTGGTTAGGGCCACCATGAGTAGGCTTACATTACAATTTATATTTGTGACTTATGCTTGCAACCACACAAACCTCTCCTCTGCGAGAATCTTGAGGGCTATTAATAAATTCATTGGCCATGGATAAAGATTTATGACTTTCATCTTAACCAATATGGATCCCCTACAACTCCCCACAATATAACCAAAGAAATTGGCTCTCATACCAATATGATCCTTGAATTGCCATGGATATTCCATTGGACAATTCACCAAAACATATCTACTAAAATAAATTTGAAATTGGAAACCAACAATATGAGGGTTAATTTTTCCTTGGATTTCTAGATTCATTAATTACTATGACATGCATGCAATAGATAAAATATAGAAAATAGAGGCCAATGAAAGAAAACTCACAAACCACAATGCACACAATATATGATCTAGGAAACCCTTATGAGAGAAAACCCTTATAAAAGGTGAGGCTTCTATGCTCTTTCTTTCTCTGAATGGAAATGGATGCAAGTACAAAGGAAACTTGTGGCCCATTCGGCTACTATAATACAAGAAAACTCTTTATTGTTTTTTCTTTATCCACTCTTAGCTACTCTTCTCATCTATGGAACAAAATGCACTTGAATAGAATAGAACCCTTTTCCTCCTAGTGGCCCAGCCATAACGCAACCAAATAGCCAAGTAGGGTTAAATTTGACCCATTCAAGCCTCAATATGAGTTATAACTCAACTGTCCTAGAGTCTTTTTCATAATTCCCACATGGCTAGCCCCTTTTTCGATGAATAACAGGGGTTGACATGGCATCCTCTTGAATTATGGTGGTCAATTTTGATAGGTCAACTTTCAAGAGGCGTAACTTCCTCATATGAGCTTCAATTGAGGTGATTCTTGCACCATTGAAAAGGTGTCACTGTGTATATAATGGAATCTAGGTACATAGTAAGGCCAAGAATACGAAAAATTGTCATTTAATGCCTTAAAATGGATCCTATAGTTTTTCACTCAAATTTCTCCAAACTAGGACTATCAATAAAAATGGCTCTGCAAGCTAATTCCTCCAAAATTTCCACTCTACAAGCATCGAGATGTTTGAAAATAATTTATTGGTCCAATCTGGATCAAAAAAAATCATTCAAAACATTAGTAAATGTTGGTAGATAATGCATCCCCACTCCACCCTTATATGCTTCTCCAATTAATCTTGCAACATGAAGTTAAGACTTTGGACATTAAGACACCCTTTTCATGCTATATGAAAACACCAACCACACCTTTTCATCTAGCTTCACTACATTTGTATGCACAATACAAGTTCCTAATCCACCTTGTATCACGAACTTATCCACAAATGGTATTACAATTGATCAAGTTCCCTTTAGGAAGTCTTGCCCAAGGATGACTTCAAAACCATTCAACTATTACATTTTGAATTTTGCACGGCCCTTCCACTCATATAATTCAATGTGAATTTCTTATGCAACCCTATATGTTTCCTTATCCTTAGAATTGACTACCTTGATTAAAGCATTATATGTTCCAACTCTAAATATAGGCTCACCTACTATCTCCTTGAAGAAGTTGTGGGAGGCATTGAAATCCACCAACATTTGCACCATTCTCCTATTCACAATCAAGTGCACATGAAAAACTTTATTTAGGCTCTATCCTTGGTTGCCAAACAAGGTTCCTATTCTCTACACACGTTGCTTGAAGGTGGTTTCTCCCTTTGTTCTACCACATAAGCCAACCATGCACAACTTATTAAAGGAATTAAATTGAAACACTAAGAAACCAAAGATTTACCATTGCTTAAAGTGGTTTTCCAAAGGGTACTATATAATGCCATCTTTAAAAGGTCAACTCATTTTGTGTGGGAATGTTTAGGCCCAACTCCTCTTGAACCCAAAACTATCTAAAGTGCATCTTCCATGATTGTTTCAAACAACTTCATTTTGATGAAATGCACTTTAAAGGCAAGGTGGGATGTTTGACCAGTCTACTCCTAAATTGACCATGACCTGCAACAACATTTCTATGTTATCTTCCTCCACCTTTGTCCAACATCCAATGTATGTTAGGATTGTCGCAAATTAGAACTAAAAGAAGGATCATTCCAACACTTGTGCTACTAAGTATGAATTACCCACCCTTTGAAGCACCTTCGCTCTTAAGGAACAATTGCCAAGTTGTTTCAAACGGGTTAGACCACTCTTCCAACCAATTTCCTCCTCCTAAATCATGGTTAAGAGCATCCAACAAAGTTTTGAAACCAAATTCTCTTAGAAGTTGTGTTCTAATACCACTTATCACAGACCTGGGTGTTTTGCTTGGAATTTTTCTTTCCCTCATCCTCGATTTTGAGACACTACCTTGCATCAACCATAGGGATTTGACCAACCTATGTCTACTACAACCAAACTATGCCTCTTCGAACAGGGTCTTCACTGTAAGTATGCCCTAAGCAACAATTTGTTAGATCTACAACTAAGTTCTCTAACAATAAGAACAAGTCCAACTATGGCATTAAATAATCCCAATAATACTTTAACACTAAGCCAAATAGTGCATTACAAGGAACAAAAACAATCATCCAAAAAAAGAGACCACAATATAGAAGTATGGGAGACACCAAACATGGATGCCTTACCTTTATTAATATAAAAAAACGTTACAAGAGTACAAGAAGGGAATCTAGTTGTGCTTCCTACAATTATTTTCACATTTGCAGATAATCCAAGGCATTATTGTCTATATCCCAATACTTGTGTTGGAGAATGCAATGGGGTAGCTATTAATTCCATTTCTCCTTATTACTTAATAATTGTTTGTGAACTTTATTTGTCTTCTTGTGGTTCTTTATTAGATCTTTTCATCAAACAATTATCAAGAGCAAAATAGTAAAGACAAATGGAAACAGAAATTAGCAAAACCCCTCCAAGGGGAAAACCCATAAAATCTCCTCGTTTTATAGAATTTTCTTAATGATAGAACCAAGACCCAAACCCTAGACCAAGTCCCCCTCCAAGCACCAAATCAGCCCTCCAAGAAGCCCTTCCAATTATGTCAGAGATCAGCCAAAACAACAAGGGTCAATTATGCTCCAACTAGCATCCAGCTTCAACTTTGGCCCCAGCTTCAACCTTTAGCTTCCACCTGCAACTTCAACATGCAGCGTCGACCTGCAACTTTGGCCCTGCATAAACCCTAGATACTTCACACGTGTGAGAGAAAAATAGCCCAAAACATATATTTATTCTTCTCCTTGACTTCTCCTTGCTTTCTGGACCTTCACACTTACTTCCTTGATGATGTCAACTTTAGATCGAACTTCTTGATGAGAGATCCAATTGGTGCTTAATGAGGTCGAATCTGCTCTTATTTATAGGCTTTCCTTGAGGTCAAACTCCCTCCTTTATGTCAACTTGTAGCTGCTAGAGCCGACTTGTACTTGGACGTTTCTAGGACTTTCTAGACTCAAAATCAATATCTTTTACATGTTACAACTTGCCCGAAAGGGTCTTATACAAATGATAAAGACTCTTTTGGATCAAGAAAAATATTTTTTTAACATGATAAACCCTAGAAGCATGAAGAACATGCTTGACCTAGAAGACCATAAAAAATAACGTTGTACCAGGTGTAAAATTATGAATACCTCCCTATTTAAGAGACAATGTTGTAAAATGTAGCTAAATTGCATGTAATATATGCCCAAGAAGAACCGATAGGAAGAATTCATCAGAAGGAGCACAGAGGAACACGCAGTGAGGAAAGAGCCAATAGGAGCAACAACTATCAAAAGAGCGAGGGGAGGAAAGTACGGACTCCCTTGATCGTGGCTGAAGTACCACACACAACCCTAGCCGTCAATCTCATAGTCAACCCTTAGATCATGGTCAACTGCAGAGTTTAAGGTCGTTTTTAATCCATGTGCCAGTGGAATTCCCGCAAATCGTCGATTGCGATAAGATTGTGGACCCAACATATTTATTAACAACTGTTTATTGAAATATCGCATCCACCGCATCACGAGTCTTGAAGCCTTTTTGTTACACTGAAATCCCCGATTGTGATATGAGTTGCAGACCGAATGGTTCCATTATAATAAACCTTATAGAAATATCGCATCCGCCACACCGCAAGTGTTTAAAGCCTTGTCACGTTAAAAACTGTGATTGCAATATTATTGTGGAACCGACTGCACCACTATGACATAACTTAATGTAATATCGCATCCGGGGAATCGTAAAGTTAAAAAGGGATGACATGTTAAGTCTGCCTATTGCGATATGTATGCAAACCCGCTGCACCATTATAATATGTCCTAAAGAAATATCGCATCCGTCGCATATCGCAAGTCTTGAAGAAATGTAACGATGGTAAACCGCGATTGTGATAAGACTTGTGGACCCGACAGACTCCCGATTGCGATGGAGCTATGGACCCGACAGATCTATTGATGACTGTTTAATATTATATCACGTCCATTTCATCGGCAGTATGAATATCGGCCATGTTACATTGGTGATGTTAGGAGTTGCAATTGTGGGACCTCCATAAGTTGTGATTGAGATTGATGACTTGGATGTGGGACCTCATTGGGTATAGTCTCTCCTATGAAATCCTCCGTAAATAATGAATCTATTGTATGAATATTAAAAAAAAGGGCCTCTCTGATATAATTTTAATATGCAACATTTATTGTAATTCGGCGCCTCTTCCAAATGAACGTGTCTTTTGAGTATTGGTGAACTCGAAGAGACAGAGGAAGCCAAAGGTCAAGAAGCCAAAAGGTCGAGCAAGCACTGAGGAAGCCAAATATCAAGCGACCAAAAAAGGAAGCCAAAGGTCAGGCGTATCAGGTATCTATAACAGAGAACAAGGAAAGTTCACAATGAGTGAACTAGAAGAAACAAAAAAAGCCGTAGGTCCAGCAAGACAGAAGGAAGCCGTAGGTCCAGCAGGATAGAAGGAATCTGAAGGTCTAGTAGGACAAAAAGAAAAAAGCTGAAGGTCCAACAGGACAGAAGGAAGTCGAAGGTCCAGCAACTTTGGTGATCGGATTAACCTTTGAAAGGCTCAGACCAATGATGAATTAATCAGGTACATAACGCAACCTGAAGAACAATTCTGTGAAGGGAAAAATAAAGTTTCATCTGACATCATCTAAAGGGAGCAGTAGCCAGCACCAAAAATGAAGCGTATGCGAATCTTTTTCTAGGAAGTAAGAGATCACGATAGCAAGAATAGTGAGAAGCAGTCACGCTTGAAACAGTTACCGCAATAGTAAAGAACAGAGGGTTGAAAATAGAGAATTGCCTTTGTGCAGATATTGAGGGATTAGCGCAACTTATCAAAGATATCTTGTTGAAAAGCATCAGTAGATCGTGGAGACATTATTGGAGATCATGATGCCTATTTGAAATCATCATGAGGTAACTTTGCAGACTCTGTGTGGGCAATATGAAGAGTTGGGAAGACTCCTTCATATGAAGAGAGGGTGTCATTAATGATGTAGCATGGAAACTACAGTAAAGCTATAGAATGACAGAACTCAGTGAAGAAGATTTTGGAGCAGAGAATTACCACCAAACATATCTTGACAAGATAGGGTCAGAGCCCTTAGGGTTGGTGCCTCAGAATTGGAAGGATTGGTGTTCTTGGATTTGGTGCTCCTAAATCCAAGTTCGGTGTCTTGACAAGACAGGGTTGGTGCCCTAGAGGTTGGAGTCTCACAAAAAGTCCAAGTTGGTGCTTGGCAACAGATTGGAGCCTTATATATATTGTATTTGATTTATTGTAAAGATTGTATTAATAAAAGCATTTATTCATGTTGTTCATTTTGTGTTCTAAATATAAATTATTTAACTGGTAAAAATAACAATTGAAAAGGAATACTAATTCACCCACCCCCTCGGTATTTCCAACAATTGGTATCAGAGCTAGTACCTTCACTCAAAGCCTAACATCTTGAAGGTTGATATTTAGAACACAAATGGTGAAGCCAAGGAAGAAAGTCTCCAATCCTCCTAAAGATGTATCTCCCTCTACTACTGAAATAAAAGACAATCAATTTGAGAAGGCTCCATGGTTCAATGGAAACTTTAATATATGGGAAGCAAGAATGAGGAATTTCTTAAAGACTCAAGGCATTGAAATCTGGAAATCAATGATTGTTGATAGCATGATGGATGGAGAATCCAAGGATTACAATGAAAAAGCAATGAAGGCAATCTTGAATGGGCTACCTGATTCTATAAAGAACAACTTAGGAAAATGTTCGTCAGCAAAGGGTATATGGGACAAACTTCATGACCTTCACTCAAAAGGAGCATTGACCATGACCACCAATCAAGAAGATGATGGAAACCAAGAAGGAAATCCAAAACCCATCATAGAAGCTGACAACGAGAATGATGACATCAAGGCTAAAGAAGACCTAGAGGATGAAGAGAATGAAAAAGATTTTGTAGAAGATCTCTTCGCTAAACTTATGGCTGCCATGGAAGAGATTATAAATTTGAAAAAGGAAAATGAGGGACTTAAGAAGAAAGCACTAGCTTGTGACCAAGACCAAACAAGGAAGAAATTTGACCTTGTCAAGCTTCAAGTACAAGAAAGGGATGAAGAGCTTGCCAAGCTTAAGAAGGAATTTCATCAAAGCAAAAGAAAGCATCATGAAGAAGTCATATCCATGACAAATCAATTGGATAAAGCAAAGAAACGGGAAGATACCTTGTCAAGTCAAATTGAACAAAGGCACAAGAGCTTGAACAAACTTGAAGAAGAGATTGGTCATTACAAGGTAGAGGTCTCCTCTCTCAAATCTCAACTACAAGAACCAAGAAAGTTAGCACAAGGATCTGAGAAGACAATGGAAGCATTGGCAATCATAGAAGGACAAGTTGATGAAGAAGAAAAGGAGAGAAACACCATGATATGTCAACTAAAAGCAAAGGATGGAGAAATCTTCAAATTAAAATCTAACATCAACCTTCTCAAGGCCGAAACATGTAAAGCTACAAGGATCAAGGAAGAAATGGAGAGAAATCTAGCAAAGGAAAATGAAGTCAGATATCATCTCCCTTAAATTAGAAGCAAATGAAGCAATACGTATTAAGGAAGAGATTGAGAAACAACTTGCTGAGAAGAATAGTGGTTGCGAAAGATTAGAAGAAGAGATTTTCTCCCTCGGGAAAAAGGTTGAAGGGATGGACAAAACCTTGAAGAGATCTCAAGCCTTGGATGACATGCTCAGCCATCAAAGATGTCCATTTGATAAATCAGGTCTCAGGTATGCAGGTGAATCCTCAAGCAAGAATGATAATGCTTCAAACAACAAGGATATGAGGAAGTCAGAAAGAAATGTTGATGCTCCCAGTCAGAAAAGGTAAATATAAGAGTCAAGGCGATAATAAAGGAAGTCTTGGTCCAAGAAGAAATGCAAATGTTGTCAAGGATGCAAGAAGCAATAATTATCATCAAAGGATCTCAAGGCAGAAAGGATTCAGAAGTATATCAAGTAAATCTCCATCTCCCACGTACCAAAGTTTAATTCTTGGTTATTGTTATTCTTGTACAAACTTTGGACACAGGGAAAAAGATTGTAGAGCATATCATAAAGATAGATATTATGGTCCCCAACAATCTCTGAGGAACAATTTTGCAGGAAGAAGTCATGAATCTTATTCATGAACAATATAGAATGCTTCAAGTGTCATAACATTGGTCATAAGGCACATGATTGTAACTTAACTTGGGCACTTACACAAACTAGAACCATGCAAAAGAAGAAAGTTACACAAGTATGGAGAAGGAAGCAAATACAATCCGAAAGTCCCTTGAACTCTCAAGCCAACAACACATGTTGTTGACCTAATCTTCGACAATCTGAGCATTTGATGGGAAGACTCTGCCAAAAGAGATGATGCATACAGTTAGGGGTAGCCTATGATTCTTGATCATTATTGCAGAAGTTATTCGTGAAAGGGTCCTTATGAAATCCTTGTTGAGCTATATTAACAATAATTCTTTGATAAAGATCATTTCTCAGGAGCACTCCACTGAAGAACATGATCTCTTAACTATTCTTTGGACTATTGTTGAAGATGTTTTCCACTTGATCACTAAGTAGAAATTGAAGCAGCAAAGAAGGTCATCTAATACTAGAGAAATAGGGCAAATAACTATATTGTTGTTATTACAGAAGTTTATGTCTCGACTCAGGGATTTAATGTGAGAACAGGTAAATTATGGACACAAATAGAGGCCACCTTCAAACAAACAGATACATCTGGGAATGGAGCATGAAGCAAGAGCAGCTGATAGCATCTAACAAAACTGAAGCATTGCAATAAGATACCAATTAGCAAAAAGAATTTAAAAGACAGTCACAGATTGGATATCAAAATCTGCTAGTGGAGATAACTTGTAGAGAATTTTACACGAACACAAGGAAAAGATGGCTCATCAAAAGACTATAGAAAGGAGAATGTTGTGTAGTCGAATATAGCTCAGTAACTTAAGGAGAAGCGCAGAGATACAAAGGAACTTGGATCTGAAGAAAGATAGCAATTTTAGTGCCATTTTCTCTCAATTCGGACTATGAAGGCCTCTTAATTCTGAATGTGGAGACAACAGAATATGGATTGAAGCATAAAAACTTGGACTTGAACATTTGGTGTGTGGCTATTTGCAATTTGTTTGAAGGCATTGAAGTGGAGCATCTCTAAGCATTTTTGAAGCCATGATAAAGTAGTTCTGAGACATGAAGAGGAGATAATGTGCTAGTTGATGATGAGGCAGCAATCCTTCTATCTTGAGTAAAAAGAAGAGCACCATGACAAGGGGAGTAACATACCCATAAAAATATATTATTCATAAAGAATAGAAGCAGTTTGACAGGGGGAGCAGTTCAACAGGAGGAGTCTTTATGCACTCCTTTACCATTGATGTCAAAGGGGGAGAGAAAAAGAATATTGCCATCAATGACAAAGGGGGAGATTGTTAATCTAGGTTGTCATTGATGTCAATAAAGCAGTGTTTGCTGATGGAAAATTCTTGTGACACGTGAGATTGCCCATTGATGCTCATTAATCATGATACTGCTTATGGAGGACCCAAGGATTGAATACAAACATAATAGAAACAGTGGAACCAAGGAGGAAAGATATCAGAAGCCATTAGAAGAGAAAGAGAAAGAGTATAGAGGAGAAGCCATCGTGAAGCCAAAAAGTGAGAGGAAGAGGTTACGGAGCAACAGAAGCAGGTTATCGCATATGCCCAAGGGTAAGTTCTATCGGAAGAACAAAGAGCAACGGTGATATCAGAGGAGTAAAGAAGAAAACATTGGAGGAGCCATATTGGAGTATCACATGTAATATATGCCCAAGAAGAATCGATAGGAAGAATTCATCATAAGGAGCAAAAAGGAACACGCAGCAAGGAAAGAGCCAACAGGAGCAACAACTATCAGAAGAGCGGGGGTAGGAAAGTACAGACTTCCTTGATCGTGGTTGAAGTCCCGCACTCAATCCTAGCCGTTGATCTCATAGTCAACCCTTAGATCACGGTCAACTATGGGGGTTAAGGCTGTTTTTAATCCATGTACTAGTTGAAGTCCCGCAAACCGTCAATTGCGATAAGGTTGTGGACCCGACGAATTTATTAACAACTGTTTATTGAAATATCGCATCCACTACATCACGAGTCTTGAAGCCTTGTTGTTACACTTAAATCCCCGATTGTGATATGAGTTGCAGACCCGATGGTTCCATTATAATACACCTTATCGAAATATTGCATCTGCCATATCGCAAGTGTTTAAAGCCTTGTCACGTTAAAAAACGCGATTGCGATATTATTGTGGACCCGACTGCACCACTATGACATAACTTAATGTAATATCGCATCCATTGAATCGCAAAGTTCAAAAGGGATGACATGTTAAATCCGCCGATTGCGATATGTATGCGGACCCGCTGCACCATTCTAATACGTCCTAAAGAAATATCGCATCCGTCGCATATCGCAAGTCTTGAAGAAATGTAACGATGGTAAACTGTGATTGCGATAAGACTTGTGGACCCGACAGACCACCGATTGCGATGGAGCCATGGACCCGACGGATCTATTAACGACAATGTAATATTATATTCAGCAATATGAATATCGGTCATGTTAAGTCGATGTTGTTAAGAGTTGCGATTGCAGGACCTCTGTAAGTTGCGATTGCGATTGATGACGTAGATGTGGGACCTCATTGGGTACGGTCTCTCCTATGAAATCCTCTTAAATAATGAGTCTATTGTATGAATATTAAAAAAAGGGGGGGACCTCTGAGATATAATTTTAATATGCAACATTTATTGTAATTCGGCCTCTCTTCCAAATGAACGTGTCTTTTGAGTATTGATGAACTTGAAGAGATAGAGGAAGCTGAAGGTCGAGAAGCCAAAAGGTTGAGCGAGTGCAGAGGAAGCTGAAGATCAAGCGAGCGAAAAAGGAAGCCAAAGGTTAGGCGTATCAGGCATCTATAACAGAGAACAAGGAAAGTTCACAACGAGTGAACTGGAAGAAACAAAAAAAGTCGTAGGTCCAGCAGGACAGAAGGAAGTCGAAGTGTTTGGTCAATTTAGTATTCCTAAATTGATATCATTAATTGTCAACCCGGGGCTCGTAAGCTGATGAAGTGAAGGTGTACTATATGTACTTAAGCAACCTCTTAGAGATTTTTGTCGTTTGGGGGGTGTTGTTTGTGATTAATTTATCTTCCTAAGATGGAGTGATGTATTTATAAACAAATGAGTGATGATGTGTGTAGAGTGAATTCTAGATGAGTGAGGGTGTGTGATTAGTGGTTTCTAACTATTTGCTGAAAAGGAAAACTTTGAAGGAAATGAATTAAAATGAACTGAAAGCAAAGAACCACTTTCTAGTGGTATTAGACACCATTCATGCTGCTACAAATAAAAAGTAAGGGAATCACTTAAAAGACCAATGATAATGTTTATCTCTTCCTAACTCTCTGCCTCTAACACATAGTACTGTGTAAGACACGATTAAGAAGTAGCTAAAGGTAAGTCTAAGAAATGATAAAAAATTGAGAAAAATCTACTTTAAAGACTAGTTATAATGTTTTTCTCTTTCTAACTCTCTTCCTCTAACACATAGTACTGTGTAAAGCACGATTAGAAAGTAGTTAAAGATTAGTCTAAAGCACCCAAAGCCAGCTGCAAGTGATTAGTATTCTGATCTCTAAAAGATAAACAATTTATAGTAAGAGACCATTTATATGTTAGCAGACAAATTTGAGAAATAAAACTAAAAATTAGCTATGGAAATAAAGTAAAAGGCAGCAACTTTGAATCTGTCAACTGAAACTACCACTAGATACAAAGAAAACACATAAACACACAAATAATCCCGGGTCAAAAACCTGCAAAAGAGCAATGCTGATCAGCTTAAAAGAAAGGATTCAAAATGAATTAAAATGAAGTGAATTACGCTGTACATAGATCAAGAAAAGAAAATGCTGAACATGAAAATACTATACAAGGCTAATATGAACAGGGGCCCTCCATTCACATAACCCAAAGAAGACTCAGTGTTGAAAGCTCCAAAACAGCACTGCTTCTATTACTCCATGTGCAGAAATTCACAGTCAAGAGTGTTAGAACAGCACTATTAAAACAGAGTCTTGGGAATGCACGAAAATTATAACAAGTTCATAAAAATACAGCAAGTAAAAGTTAACATAAGCGTACGCAGACGCAAGTATTTATAGGCATCAGAAGGATAGTCTATGCGTGCTGCTAAAACTGAAAATAAACAAATTGTCATGCATAATTAAAACTGCAATAACACATCATGAGCCTGCATGGGTGAGCTGGAGGTCCTGGTAGTCATGGGCATTGAATCCAGAGTTGGATTATGTCCCACACATCCTGCGAAACACGGGCAAGTCACCGTTTGAGCTGACGTGACCCAACAGCTTACGCATCACCGTTAAGCTGCCTTCGTTGACCGGCTCTTGCCCCTGTTTGACCGGAGGTACAGATGACGTGGATGATTGAACAAATGGCACAGGAACCTCAAGCACCTTGATACCTAAGTACCCATGTGGCTCGTTTGGCGAAATGGCACGTGGAACCTTGAGAACAACAAAAAGGGCTCCAGAATCTCCAGATGGCTGCGGAATCGGCAGAGAGCTACGGAATGCCTGTAAATATGTCAAAATCTAAACAAAACAGTCACACATTAGCAAAGCTCACTTGATCATGCTTAATGACATCTAATGTAATGATCTGGGCGGTTTTACAGGAAAAATGAGGTGAAAGAGAGAGATAGGTGATGAAAAACAGTAGATAATAGTAGATGATGAGGTGTAGGTTAGAGGCTCTACATACCCCCACTACGAGGGCATTGCATGTCCTCATGCAAAAAAAAACTGCTTACTCAACCTGCTGTGATGCCTCTGCCAAGACATCTAGTCTCCTCTTCTTCCTCTGCGTGGAA
>APFE030517166.1:0-12747 GCA_000404065.3 Pinus taeda | reverse complement strand
AGCTCTTGCTGGTGATCTGGAGTGGCGGTCACGCTGATATCAAATCAGAGGTGCTCGAGAGGGCCGACCATGCTGATATCTAACTGGGGACCTTGACTTAGAGCGTGATTTTGCACGTGACCTAGGAGATCTGGACAAGTCAATTGGAATTAGATATTTTCACATAAGCCTCCAACATAATAATTTTATTCGTGTGAGAAGAAAGGAGCTCCAACATAGAAAATTTATTCACATAAAAGACACAGCTCCAATATAAATAATGTCATCTACATAAGAAGGAAGTAGATTCAATATAATTAAAAGAAAAAAAGACTAAGTGAATGCATGCATTGATTTTCGACTCGCAGCCTTTTCATCAATATCATCTCCATCTACTTTAAGGGTTTTACTTATTTTTGCAGCCCTAGCTGATGCCATTTCAGTTGCAGACTTCATTGATGTAGCCCTGCTGGCTGCCTGTTGTGTAGCCATTGACTGTTGCATAAGCAATGCCTGTTTAAACTGTAATTGCTGCATGGCAACTGCTTGCTGCATCATCATTGGCAATGGTGGATGCTGAGAAGAATCGTTTTTATCTTGCTCATATTGATAAGATGAGCTCCCATTGTGACTCTTCGAACCTTGTCAAAATAACAGTAATATCAATTAACAATAATTATAGCAGTATGGAAGTACATTGTAAAGGGATGTTGCAATGAATGAAACAATTCAAAATGTTAACATAAACATAGGGAGAGATTCAATGACCATCTCATAGATATCAAAGAGTACAAAAATGAAGCGATCTAGAAGATAACATGAAGAACATTCACAAACATTGGCATTGCTAAAACAAATAAAGGAAGAAAAGAAAATATCAAAAATAAAAAATGAAATGGAAAAATTATTAAAGCACATCCCATCAATCAAGACCTTACACACTTGTACCTTGATGCAATTTAACTGAAAATTGCCACAACATTTAGTGAGCTAAAACTTTTCCTCTAATTACATTTGCAGATAAATTTAATAACAAACATTTTTCATTACAGATAACTTACAAGACTAACTGACAAATGACAACAGTAACAATTTTCAAAAACTGCCTCATCTCAAATTAGGTCCAGTTAAAGAGGATGGTAGATCAATCAAAGACAACTCCATGTTAGTTTTGCCAAGTCTAATTGAATTGCAAAAATATGATGGTTATCTGGCTAACATACATAAATACATTTGAAGGACAATACACAACTCTCACCTTATTGAAATTTTCAGTGATTATATTCCATAGTTCTGTTTTCCTAACAATTAGTGAGAATCCACACTCTGCAACAACTTCATGCAAACCATGTGGCTAAATGCATGAAAAGTTTTCACGTAAGCTACATGCTTTAATTCTCATGAGAAGAGGTTTTGTAACTTTGGCCAATGTGTACAATTATTTATTGGTATATTGTTTGGAGGTAGGTATTAGATGAGGGTAATTAATCACTGGCCTTGAAAGTTAAAAATTTCACGAAACAACTATATATACTGGACCTTTAAATCAATGTATATTTATAACTTCCACTTCCGATTTGCCACTTTATTTTAGTGTCCTAAATGCCAATGAGTCCATATTCTTTGGACTATTTTCACTTTATCAGGAGGGTATTTCTGTAGAAAATTGTTTTTATTCTACAGGAGGGTATTTGTGTAGAAGATTGTTTCTGTTCTACAAGAGGTTTCAAAGCTCAAAATTGGCCTTGAAAGTTAAAAATTTCATAATATAATCTTTCTGGAAAAACAACCACCTTTAAATCAATGTATATTTATAAATTCCACTTCCTATTTGCCACTCTATTTTAGTGTCCTAAATGCCAATGAGTCCATATTCTTTGGACTATTTTCACTTTATCGGGAGGGTATTTGTGTAGAAGATTTTTTTTATTCTACAGGAGGTTTGAAAGCTCAAAGTACATAAAAATGTGGCTCCCTTGCTGAAAATATAATGATGGTTTCTTACAGACAAAAAGAGTGGCCTGCCGTTATAAAAATTGTTCCCACTTATGGCCACTAACATTGCAGAAACAAAACAAGTGTCGTTGTCCACTTAAACCAGTTTAAGTTGTAGTTATCTTGAAGGCAATGGGGTATCCTAAGGAGATCCACATAAATGAGAATATACCACATCTTCGAGTTATCAAAAGTTTCAACTCATCAGGAAAGGAAATCATTAGTGTTACAATGAGCCAAGAGACCCTCCACATACCTCACCTCACCCAACTTCCACTACATTGCTACACTTAAATTGCCAAGAATTTCAAACGAAATATATCATTGATATCATTACAATTAAATGACCAATAGATCTAATCATCAAGCAACAAAAATATAACAGGGCTGCTGAGCACAGAGAATGTCAGACTTGGGAACTTTACAGCTAATTACAACATTGTTTTGGTGAGAGAAATACAGAGTCAATTACAGCAATAGAACCAATTCCATCTCACTACAAAGCATGGTGGATATGTGAAGGAGACCCATTAATCGATGCAGTCCTGCATGATCACTCTGTGTTATATCTCCATTTCCTTCTGCAAACTGGGATTAATAGTCCCATATAAGAGAGACAGGTTCAGAATTAGTATCATTCCCAAAGTATTCTCAACTGTGCCATCAATATCCAGTTTAATATCCAATTTTCCATCCTAATGACAATTGGCTATGTCACACAATCTTCAAAAGAAACAAATGGACAGGAAACTTCATTACAGGTCTGGATATGAAAAAATATAAATCTGAGATGAATTGGCAACTTACCCTTAGAAATCCTTCAGTACAAATACAAACATGGTTCAGAGCAGTTTCCTGCATAAAATGAAATGATATTAGACTTTGGTGAAACAAAACATACAGATATCAAGAAGTTGGGTTGGTTTAGCCATATTGGCAAAAGCCCAGTTTTGATAGATAGATAATGATTACCAGTACCAATATTAATATAATATCTGCTAATCACCTGAAGATGATTCATCATAGTCTCAATTGATCCACTCATGTCTGCCCCAACCTCATACGAGCTGATAGAAAATTTCTGCCTATAAACCAAATTCCCTTGTACAAGCCTCCCCAGCCTGAACACATCTTCTTCTTCTGCCAATTCGACTGCAATACCATTAGTCTTGGCTGTCTGAATTAGTTCTTTATCCTTCACTTTGGAGCCATTGATTATATTAGGTGCTCCTTGAACATTGGCAATCACTTTGAGGATCTTGCCTCGTCCAGATAGAGACTTTGATACAGAATTCTTGACATGTAGATTCATGGAAGATCCAAATGATAGTGACTTCACATAGAATTTAGAGGTCAATATCATCTTTGTCCTATGAATGCTTTCTGTGGTAGCAGAAATGGATGTTTGCCACAAATTCCCATAAGCACCAGCCTCCATTATATCAAACTCTGTATAAGAAAAAAGAATATATTGTATCCAAAGGATTCTGCAAGTTCAAATGCAATGGACAAAGATACAAATTATACACTGTCAGAGCAAGAACATGTGCATATATAGAGGCATGCATTGATTCCCTTTAACTTGGAACTAATTTTGGACAACTCTGCATTCCTAAAGAGCCCACCTCTTTCACACAAGCACAACGCAGAGAAGCCTACGCAGAAACACTCAATTGGAAATCCACATGCAATATAGAAAGATTAAAGGCTCTGCAAAGCTCGATAAATCCTTTTTTAAATGTATAGTTTATGGCTGTTTTCATGTATTTTCAATTATGCTAACTTGCTTATATAATGCAAATGGCCCCATTATTCGAAAAAGAAAAGCAAGATTGATACACATAGGAAAGCAGGTGGACAGTAGCTGTGTTGGCTCTGGTAATCCAGCAATCCAACGAAATCGACTCCAACCACTTACAACTAACAAAGAGGATGCCTAGACCAACACTCTAGCTGCATAATCACCTGCTAGATCATTTATTCAGAATAGCCAAAGAGACCCCATTTCTTCATTTCTATCCTGAGAATATTCATCTGTCCACCTCTACCTGGCAAATCAATCCCAATGAACAATTGTCTGGGTCAAAGTTCTGGATATGGTGAATATTGATAGTCAAATAGATTCAGACTGGGATTGGAAGTGGGATTTGTCGATGAATTCTTTATTCGTTTGCGGAAGTAATCAATTTTCCATTCAGCCCTTCTGCTAAGCATCTGACAAGAGCAACTGCATCCTCCAGTGTTGAACATCCACCTTGTCCAATATAAGGAGTCATTGCATGCATTGCATCTCCAGCGATGGTGACTGTTCCTTTTGACAATGTCCCAAATAACACTGCCCATGGACATCGACCTCTGAGAGGAGACAAACTAGGTGTGTCTGGCAGTGTTCTCTTCACAATATCATGATACTCCTCTGGAAAATCTCTAAGCAAATCCAATGCTTCTTGTATGATAAGCTTGGGTTCTTGTGCAATTTTTGAGTCTGTTGAGCAACATATTGTTAGTGAATGAAAATTTTGATTCAAATTTGGATGTTACTGGAGGGCTAGATGGAATAGCATATCATAATACCTTGGAGACGTGATTTTCTATTTAAGAACCAGAAAACATCTACGTCATTGATTGGAATGTACCCAGCTCTCATACCGTGTTGTAGATTGATATATAATTTTTGAATGAAGTCATGCCCTTCAGGGTAGGTAGACAATCCGCGACTTGTAGACCTTCCTAGGAATTTGGCAGGCTGATAGCCCAACCACTTAGAAACAATTGAGTTCACCCCATCACATCCTATCAAAACCTGTTGGTAGTTAAATTAAACCTGTTGGTAGTTAAATTAAATAATAAGAAAAATAAAATTGTACTGAACACGTCACCATCAAATATATTTGGAAGAAGATTAAAAACAATAAAAAAAGGGAAGGTTTCTTCATACTTTCTAAGTTCAAAGAACAAAGTTACAATACCATAACAAATCCTTTTACTAGAGAATGGCTTAATCCTTTTACAGAGCGGCTGACTTCTAAAATTTGGTTTCCTTAAGCTGTTTTCATAGGAATGGGAATGCGCAACTGAACAGTGTTACTGCATTCGCCCTCACTCTAAAGGGTTCCGTCATACATGGATAGAAATATTGTGATTGCTTCCTTACCCAAAAGGTTTCAGTCATACAAGGATAGATCGATCATGGGTTTTGTTAATCAATCCATTATGAATTCATTGCCTGCATTTGACGTGGTGGACCTCTCAGGCAGGAGAGACACCAGGTTCTTGTCTGTTGGGACAAAATCCAAATTCCCGTCTATTCCTGCTCCCTTGATGCCCTCTGGATTTAACCTCCTTGGACCCCAACCTATTTGCTAAATTCAAGTCTCCAGGGTTAGTTTACAGGAGGATTTTAAGGCACCTCATCATACCCACACCCAACCAAATGATGATTATTTCGCCACTGCTAATAACAATAAGAGTAGAAACAGAATAACAACAACAAGAAGGAAATACAGAGGAAGCTCCATCCCGTCGATTTTGCAGGCTCTACAAAACAGTGACTGGGATAACATGAACAAGATAAGCCCCCAAAAGTAGACAATAATCCTCATAGAGCAACCCACTTGGGAAAAAGCCCTTGCCCTTTTCAAGTGGTTTCACATGCAGGAAGACTACAAACCAAATGTCATTCATTACAATGTCATTCTCAGAATTCTTGGTAGGGCTAAAAAATGGGATGAACTTGAGGATTGTTGGATCCAAATGACCAAACAGAAGGACGAGCTGCTGCCCACAAATAACACGTATGGCACCCTAATAGATGTTTATGGTAGGGCTGGCCTCAAGTCAGAGGCCCTGCAATGGCTCCAACACATGGAACAGCAAGGGCTCCAACCAGATGAGGTGACCATGAATACTGTTGTTCATATGTACAAGAAAGCTAGAGAGTTTGACCAGGTGGAAGAGTTTTACAGGAAGTGGTACCAAACTCATAGGCCACAACGGGCTTTCACATATAATACCTTGATTGATATGTATGGCAAGGCAGGCCGCATCGGCGAATGCTCAAATGCCTTCTCGGAGATGCTCAAATAAGGTATTTGTCCTGGCATTGTTACTTTTAATACTATGATTCATATTTGTGGTTCATATGGTCATCTAGAAGAAGCAAAGGTTCTCATGAATAAAATGGAGGAAACAGCCGCCAAACGTTATGACTTACAATACTCTTATAGCAATGAATGCCGAAAATAATAATATAGACATGGCATTAACTTATTTCACCAGAATGAAACAAACTGGAGTTCAACCTAATATTGTAACTTATAGAACTTTGTTGCGTGTACTTTGTGGGAAACATATGATTAGAGAAGCTGAATCCTTGGTCCAGGAGATGGATGAATTGGGGCTTTGTGTGGATGACTTCTCAAGGCCTGTTATTATCAGAATGTGCATAGAGATGGGGTTGCTGATGAAAGCATGGTCCTGGTTTGAAAGATTTCGGCTTCTTGGAGGAATCAGCTCCAAGAGCTACGCTGCCATTATCGATGCATATGGAGAGATGGGGTATTGGTTGGATGCTGAGAAGGTATTCGGCTACAGTTGTGAAACAGAAAGAGGAGCAAAGCAGAGTGTATTGGAATACAATGTTATGATTAAGGCTTATGGAATTACAAAACTTTATGACAAGGCACAGAAATTGTTTGAGAACATGGATAATGAAGGAATTTCACCTGATGAATGCACTTATAATTCTCTCATTCAGATGTTTGCTGCTGCAAAATTACCGGATGATGCAAAATGCTATATGATTAAAATGCAGGAGGCAGGGTTTGTGCCGAGTTGTGCAACATTTGGTGCTGTAATCGCTGTGAATAGTAGCCTGGGTAGAGCCATGGAGGCAGAAGACATTTACCAATAAATTAACAACTCAACCACTTTCTATTATCAATCATAATTTGTAACGATTAAGATTATTACAAGCGGGAAATTCTCACCGTTTTCCAGGGACTATGTATGGAATTTGTTTGTTCATTTCATCCTCCAGGCAGATCATCTGTGAACTGAAACCTCCATGGCGATGGCCATGCATGAATTAGGGTTGATTCGATTCAATTGTATTGAATACAGGGCAGTGTCAGAGGATCTTACCCTTCTAATCGAAAATGGGTTGCACGAAGGTCATCTGCGACTCCAAGAGCGTGGAGTGCCTTCCAGGCATTAGTCCAGAGGTTGAGCCAACCAGTTCCTCTTCCCTAGGATGAAATCTGAAGCCTAGATCCATTAAAAACTATGTCTGCAAAACCCTCGCTGGGATAAAAGCTCATCTAACCTTCAAGCGCCTGGGATGCCCAAAGACGGACGCGCCCTGCCCTTCTCAGCGATATTTGAAGCAGCAAAAGAACTGTGGGTAAAGAATATAAAAAATTAACCTAAACTACATCCAACGGTTTGGAACGTTTTAATCGTCTAACATTTGATCCAATGGCTCAAACAAGTACACATGACAATTGGGGAGTTGATTTCATATGGGAACTCCTTACGGCATAATTACACTCTAAAAAATCATAAACCTAGTGGATGAGGTGAATCTTTGACTCCATAAGAGTTATTGGATGACAATTATAGAGATGCAGATGCTTAGTTGTAGAAAGTCTTTACTTTTTTTCTTTTAAATAACCTTTCTCAATTGATAAAACTCAAAATTATTTACTATGTTTTCTAGGTTTGAAAGATTTCACAATTTCAAAGAACATCTTAGAGTTTTATGATGTTTATCTAGTTTCCAAAACTGTAATCATTTCCTTGAAAGTTTCTACTTTTTAAAAGAAAAATTCACAATATATTTTCATTGAGATTTCAATAGTAAAAAGCCAATGCTATACTATTTACAACATTATTTCTGAAAGAACTCAAAATTTGCCTAAAAATATGTACTGATAAGAAGGGGTTACCTCCTTAGGGAAAGAATTTCTTTAGGATAAGCCACATCTTCTGAAATTTGGTATGCTTACCTTTGTCTTCATGTGCTTTGTCCCATTTCAAAACGAAATCACCAATCTGTAATGTTTTTGAGCCGGCTGAACTTGCATCGAAAGAGGATTTAATGACTTACTGATGTTTAGCATGAGTAATCTTGGCTTTTTCTCTTTCCTCATCTAATTTAAGAATTTAATAAAACTTTAATTGAATAGAGGAAGAAGGAGTTTCTTCAATGAATTGTACTAGGGCTAGTGATGGGAGGGCTAGATTTGGTTGAATAACAGCTTATTTCCCATGTACTAAGTTAAAAGTAGAAGTACCTATTGAGGCCTTCTGAGTTATACTAGTGCAAATATTAAAGATTTATGCCAATTCTTTTGGCTTTGATCAACAGTCATTTTAATAATCCTTATGAGATTTTTGTTAGTTGACTCTTCTAAGCCATTTCCTTGGGGATAGTAATTTGCAGAGTATTTTAACTTAAAACCTCCCTTAAGAGCAAATTCGACTATACTATTCCCAGAAAAATAAGATGCATTGTCAAAGATAAGCGCATTAGGTAAATCAAACTTGGTGATGATGAAATGTTCAATAAATTCAATAATCGCATTAGAATTTGCTACCTTTAGTGGAATTTTCTACCCACTTAGTGAAGTAGTCCATGGCTATAAGGATGTATCTCTACTGCTTGGAAGAATGAGGAACAATCTCTCCTATAATATCAAGCCCCCACTGCTCAAATGGTTGCTCAATATTAACTGGTTATAAAGTAAAGGTTGGTTTCCTTTGTCTCCCAATAGCAATTTGGCATACTTTACATTTCCTCACATAGTCATGGGTATCTTTGAACAAAGTTTGCCAATAATACCCCACATGTTGTAGTGTCTCCTCCAAAGTGTCCACCAGCTAGGCCATCATGGAGTTCCTGTAAAACCATTTGCGCTTCAGATTTTTCAAGGCATATTAACAGAACAGAATCATAGTTTCTTTTGAATAACACATCATCAATGATTTCATAGTGTTTGGTTTTTAACCTTAGGGCACGTTTGTTTTTGTGCAGTACTACATGAATCTTCATGATCTAGTATATTGGAGGCCCCTACCAGCAATTTGCAAAAGCCTTGTCCTCTAATAATTTTCGTTGGTTTAATACCAATGTCATATTCTTGTAAAGTTGTTACCCAGTTAGCTATTTTCTCTCCTACCTCTCTTTGAATTAGCAATTGCCTCATTGCAGTGAATGGGGCTATCACTTTTGTATGTGTTTTCAGGAGAAAAGGTCTAAAATGTTTAACAGGCTTAAATACAACGAATGCTTGTTTCTCAACTTCTGAATAATTAAGCTCAACACCCTGCAAATTGGAACTAAAGAAAGATATGGGTGCTTCCACTCACTGATCATTGATTTGTGTTAAAACAACAACATAAGATGATTGAGTGGCCAAAGTATACAAAATAAAATGACTAGAAAATTTTGGAGTATTCAATGCAGGAGCATTAATGATTGCTTGTTTGATTGAGTCAAAAGCTTCTCTGTCATTATGTCCCCATTTGAAGAATGATTTTTTCTTAATCATGGATTGCAAGGGTAGAACAATATGAGAAAAATCAAGAACAAATCTTTTTACAAAATTTATCCATCCCAAGAATGATTTGATAGATTCCTTATTATGTGGTAAAGGGATATTAGAAATCTCCTTTATCCTATCAGGATCAATGTATATGCCATTTTTGGATACAATAAACCCTAAGCGTTTACCTTCATTAAGAGCAAAGAATGATTTTTTAGGATTTAGGGAGATCCCATACTTTTTGCAACGTTCAAAGATTTGCTTTAAATCATGCAAATGGTTGCTCTTTTTCTTAGAATAGAAAGTTATGTCATCCAAGTAAACAATGACGGTTTTATTGATCAAATGTTTGAAAGCTATATCCATGGCTCATTGGAAAGTAGCTCCAGCATTTATCAAGCCAAAAGGAATTTTCTGATAAGTGTATGTTCCCCATTTGGTTCTAAATGTAGTCTTTAATCTATCATCTAGATGTATGAGGATCTGATTATATCCTAAAAAACCATCAAGAAAAGACATTAATTCTGAGCCAGCTATTGATTGCAGTATCTACTCCATTGTTGGTAATGGGAAATTATCCTTTTGACATGCTTTGTTGAGATTTCTAAAATCTATGAAAATCCTAATATTGTCATTGTTTTTCCTGACAGGTACCAAATTTGAGATCCATTTCGAATGTCTGACAGGGAAAATTATTTTGGCTTTAAGGAGTTTATTCAACTCTGCTTTGATTTGACTCTCAAGATCCGGGTGAATTTTCCTTAATTTCTGTTGTACAGGTTTCTCATCAGAAATCATTGGAATTGTATGTTGAATAATAGAGGTATCATAAGTCTTCAGATCCTCATAATTTTAAGCAATTTTTTTTTTTTTTTTTATATTTTTTCAATAATCGGATGAAAGAAAATATTTCTTCAGGTGAAAGTCCAAGTCCTAGATTGACATTTTGTGGTTTGGCATTGGTACCAAGGTTTATTAATTCAAACCTTAAAGTTGAACTTTGAAGCTTTGAATTTGTGACCTTTTTGAATCTATCCTTAATATCTTAAATATCTTCCAATTTAACCACAAATTTAGGAATAGGATTTTCATTGAGTTTCGGCTTTAATTGAAGATCATGGTCGCTTTCATCGATGCTTTGGTCGTCATAAGATCCTTCAAATGTCAAGAAATTTAAGATATCCTCATCATGATTGAAAACACGCCAGTTGGTGACATTATCTGGGATGGATGGTCTAAAAATTAACTCAATATGAAATCTATCTGGACTATAATCCTCAGATGGAAGGAGCTTGGAAGCTACATTAACGAGGAGATCTCCTACTGTATTCTGTGATCTGGGAATAGGAGAGATATCAAATGCCAGAAAATGAGATATAAGATCTTGAACAAGTGATTGACAATGTTTCAGATGTCCCAAAAGACAGCGAATAATATTTCTCACTTGTTTAATGACAATTTTGGAATACCAAATACTTTCAGATACTGGGAATCAAGCCTATTGTTTTATATAGACCTTGAACCAATGCTTCATATTCTGCAGTATTATTGGTACACTCAAATTCTAACCTACATGATAAAATTGTCTTTTCTCCTTCAGGACTGACTAAAATACATCTTGCTCCTGCAGCGTCATTAGATTTAGATCCATCAAAATACAAGGACCAAAATAAAGGCTTATCTACAGGTTTATCTACAGGTTTTTCTACAAGCTTATCTACAATATTAACACATTTAGAAGTATCGGTCTATGAAAAATTCTCAACTTGCGATGTCACATTACTAACTAAAAAAGGTGATTGCTAAGCATTGAAGTTCCCAAAAAATGATTCAACCGAATACTCTCCAAGAATATTATTATTAAAGGCTACTGGTTCAATATGTTCTTCAAATTCTGTTTCTGAGTGAGTCAAGTGTTTTTCACGGTCAATTTTGATTTGATTTGGCTTCCCATTATAAGAAAGCCGCATGTGAGACCAATTAGTTGAAATATAACCATGAAGTTTTTCAGACCAATCTCTATTAAGAATTAAACCATAAAACTCAGGGATGTTAGCAATCAATATGTTAATTATTTGAACAACCATTAGATCAGCAGATAGTCTTATAGTAACTGAATTTACTTCTCCTAAAACTTGAACATTAGCTCGATATAATTAGACAATATCAACTACAGACTTCTGGGGTTCAATATTTAATTTGGAGCAAACTGATGTTGGCATTATCTTTGATGAAGCCCCTGAATCAATCAAGCAGTTATGCAAATTTCTATTGTACATGTCATAAGTTAAAAGAAAATGAGGGGTATGAGAATTTGATCTATCTCTAATTAAAATGACATTGGTAGAATCTACCTTATCAGATGGTGGCCTACCCGATCCTCTGGCAGCCTTGGATAATACACTAGTTGAAAGAGGAGAAGAAGGTACTACATTTAATTCCTTAAGTAACAACTTTTGTTGATTTTTGAGCTTGCTAAGTTCATGCAGAGAAATGTTTGCTCAAGCCTTCTTCATATCTTCAACTATGTTATAATCCATAGAATCTGTAAAACACATATTTCATTAAATATGAAAGTATTTAGTGGATATAG
The DNA here is from genome assembly GCA_000404065.3 of Pinus taeda. Taxonomy (NCBI): domain Eukaryota; kingdom Viridiplantae; phylum Streptophyta; class Pinopsida; order Pinales; family Pinaceae; genus Pinus; species Pinus taeda. Next base: position 636 of record APFE030517166.1, on the reverse strand, counting down.
AATTTAGAACTTTAACTAGATTAAGTTTTTTCAAAATGAGGAATTAGAAAGTCACTTAATTCACTAATTTTAATGTAGATATTCACCATTTTTGTGTAAAAATTATCATGATAAACTTTATAAAACAAATTTATATAAACTTGCTAAAAAAAAATCTTTCACATTTTAATCTTGGATTCCTTACATTATCTATTTTAATATTTTTATAGTTTATAGTAAAAGATAAGTTTGTTAACGTTATTTTATGAAAATAATGATGCATATGTTACTATTATTAATCCATTTAATTATAATCTCATATAGTAAATATCATGTATGTGTTAAGTCATGATTATTACTAAGGCAGTGTGTTGGCACAATTTAAAAGTCTATCACCTTTGCAACACTAGTTATATTATGGTTGAAGATTAAAAAACTCTCAAAGATCATGGAGTTTATACTTGTATTAGAATTAAATTTCAAAATATTTGTGATGTTACCAACCTTTTTGATTGTTTAACTAAACAAAATTATGATGATATTGAAACACTTCTTTTAATGCTTTTTCAGCATAACAACAAAATTTGAAATAACTTTTAATAATATCTTTTTATCTCCTTATTTACCATAGTTGGTCTTAGTGGATGATAATCATCA
>APFE030517165.1:16405-50222 GCA_000404065.3 Pinus taeda | reverse complement strand
ATGAAGAAAACCAGGGGGTAGTTTGTTTCAAATCCATGAATTGTTTCACACAGCAGTGAAAAGGTAAATCTGTAAATCCCTGTAAGTTTTGTTTTCACACAGCAGGAGAAGAAGTGAAGTGAATGAAGAAAACCAGGGGGTAGTTTGTTTCAAATCCATGAATTGTTTCACACAGCAGTGAAAAGGTAAATCTGTAAATCCCTGTAATCTTTGTTTTTCACACAGCAGTGAATGTAAATGAAATTTTTACACACAGTGGTGTAAAATTTCAAAGGAGACAGAGTAATTTCTTTGTAATATTTTGGTGAATCCCTCTGAGTGAAAGAGGATGAATATGTCTCAGTAAATTTTCAGGTGAAAACAGAGTTATGGTTGAATGTTGTTTTTGGTAAATCCCTCTCAGCAAAGGGGATGAATATGTATTAGTGTTTTTATTTTAATAAATGGAAATCTTTATGGTGGTGAAATACTCTGTTCAGTGTAATTTTTTTTTTAAACTTCCCTGTGCACAAAAGATCCTGGAGTAGAGAAAAAAAAAAAAAAACAGAGCATTGCCTCTGTGTGCATAATATTTGGTTTTGGGATTTTACCAGAAAAAATCCACAACAATGGGAACTCCTCAAGAAACCTCTCGTCAATACGGCATGAGGAGCAACTGGCAACTATCCATTTACCAACTCAAATGGACTATACACTATTACAGAACTTTTCTGCATGTTGTAGTTGAACTAAGCTACATCCAAGAGTTCAAGCCAATTCTTCTGATCAGCCGTCACATAATGTCTCAAGTAGTCCTCCAGCAATGCATTGATTCTCTAAGTCGGCCCATCTATCTACGGATGGTAACTCGAACTCATCAAAAAATATTTCATGACAAGCTTGAACATTGTGGTCCAAAATCTACCTATAAATCGTGGATCTCAGTCCGACACAATGCTCCATGGCATCCCCCAATACTTCACTATGTTCTTAAAAAAAACTCCATAGTCTTGTGAACTCCACAAGGTATCTTCGTTGAAATCAAGACAGCATACTTGAAAAAACGATCAACCGCGACCATAATCTCGTTATACCCTATACCTACGGTAACTGAGTGATAAAGCCCATCGAGACACTAATCCATGGTCTCTTTCGAATTGGTAAACGCTGTAACAATCCTCCCTACCTCTGAGTGTCTGATTTGTCCTACTAACAAATAATACATATGTGCACATACTCCTCTACATCCTCCCTCATCTTCTCCCAAAATAACCCTCTTTCCAATAATGCCAAAGAACAACATTGCCCTGGGTTGCCATCCCACTGAGAATCGTGGCACTCCTTCAAAAGGTGTCTCCTAAGTCTACATGTCTTTGGAACATAGAGTCGGTTCCCAAAGAATAAAAGTCCATCTTGGAGAAAAAACTTTCATGTCTTCCCCTCCTTTATCTGCTTCATAATATTATGTGCGCGAGTATTAGTTTCAATGCTCTCCTTGATATTATTTTGCATCTCCTCGACCATCTGTACCTGACTCCTACTTTGCTTTGCCCAGTTTTCCTCCACCTCCAATGCTGGTAACTATCCCTTCCTACTAAGGGCATCTGCCACTACATTGAATCTATCCGGCCTGTACTCAATAGTCATGTCGAACTCTGCCAAGAAGTCTTGCCAACAAGCTTTCTTTGCTGACAGCTTTGGTTGTGATGCAAAAGAACTCACAGCCACATTGTCAGTGTTGACAACAAAAGGCTTCCCTATCAAGTAATGCCTCCAAACCTGCAAAGAGTGGATGATCGCAGTCATCTCCTTCTCATGAACTGGATACCTTTTCTCTCTATCTTGCAACATCCGACTCTCATTCACCACTAGATGCCCATCTTGCATAAGAACTCTTCATATCGCAAAATCCAAAGCATCTATGTGTACGTCAAACGATCGCTCGAAGTCAAGTAACTTCAGTATCGGCACTGAAGCCATCCTCTTCTTTAAGTCTTCAAATGACATCCAACATTCCTCCATCCAATTTCATCGCTTATCCTTCTTCAAAAGGTCTATCAGTGACGAGGTCACTTTGGAGTAACCCTCTACAAACTTCCGTTGGTAGTTGGTCAATCCCAAAAACACCCTCATATCATGGACATTCTTCGGTTCAACCCAATCCTCTATTGCCTTTACCCTGTTCGGCTCCATCCGTATGTACCCTTGACCCACAATGTGTCCAAGGAACAAAATCTCAGTCTGGGAAAACACACTTCAACTTCTTCAAGTATAACTGACTCCTCTTCAGTGCCTCAAACACCAAAGCCAAGTGTTTCTTATGATCCTCCATGTACAATTGTACACCACGATGTCGTCCAAGTATACTACTATGAACGAATCCAAGTACGGACATAGTACATCATTCATCAAAGTGCAAAACATAACAGGAGCATTACACAACCCAAATGGCATAACAAAGATTTCAAAACTTCCATACCTTTTCACAATCGCGGTCTTCCTCTCATCTCTTTCCGCTAACCACACTTGATATTACCCATTCCTCAAATCTAGCTTGGAAAACAAATGGCAAAGGATAGCTGTTCTATAATGTCTGCTCGTTCAGAGCACGATAATCACAACAAATTTGTAGCTCATTCGTATATTTCTTCCGCTGGAACAACACTGGAGCTAAATAGGGGCACTCTGAAGGTCTTATGAAACCTGCATCAATCAACTCCTTCAACTCTCATTTCAATTCCTTCAACTCTGGTCCTGACAACCGATAAGAAGATTTTTTCGAAGGTTGCTTCCTTGGCTCTAGCTCAATGCTATTGTCCACCGCACGCCTTGGTGGAAGTTTCTTTGGTAACTCATCAAGCATCAAATCTGCATATTTGGCCAGCACCTCGAAAATTTCCGCTGGAACAGGAGTCCCCACTCCATCATCGCTATCAACTTCTCTGATCATTGTCGCATATATCTCTACATCTGGTTCCCGCATAGCCTTCTCCAAACTAAGTGCATAAACATGTTGCACTTTGAGTTCCTTCCTTTGCTTATGAGTAGGTAAAGTCCAAGTCTATGATCCTCTAATCAGAATGATCTCATTACAGAAAGGAACAATAACCACTCTATTGCACTTCAATAAATCCTGCCCCAATATCATGTCAAAGTCATTTATCTCCATCAATGTGAAGTCCAATGGACCTTACCAGTGTTTGGTTTGAACGAGCACTTTGTGTGCCAATCCAGCCACTTTAGCCCTTGAGTTCATTACCTTGACCTCCACATCCGACAGCATAATCTACAGCCCAACTTCCTTCGCTAAACATGTAGTCATAAAATTATGTGTGGCAGCCGTGTCCACCAATGCTTGAATGCTCTTGCTATGAACCACCAAGTCAAGGAACCCCAAACTGTGAATCCAAAATTTCATGTCCAAAACTTCAGACTACATACATACCTGGTCTCTACAATTTGCTCTGATACTATCTGTCACACCCCCAACTCTTTTTTCACGAGTTGCACAACGTGCAGCACCAGCTAAACACTTAAAAATTTTCATTTCTAAGTTATTTCCTAGACTATGCCTAACATTCACATAATTCTCCATTTTATATTATTAATGTCTGGAATACATTAATACTTCATAAACCATGCAAGAGACGAAATAACACAATGTATGCAAGTAATCTTTATAAAATTTTTGTTTTATAAAATTACCCCTGGGAGCAAGGCTCAACCAAGTAATATAAACTTTACAAATGGGAGGTTGTTGTGCAGCGCGACTGGTCCACCGACTTGGTTGTTGCACCGTGCAAGCTTGCCTGACCAATGCTTAACCATGTACAAGTCTGTCGTTTCACTGAACTCTGCCAAACCATGCCCCTGGCTCACTTTCCCACCGACTTGTGCACGCGTACCGCAGGCGCACCTGCCCACGGGCTCGTGTCATTCGTTGTGGGTGCACCGCCCACCCGGCCGCCCTACCTAGCTCACCTCACCCGATACCACCATGTCCCATTCAACCTTCCACCCGTTCTACCGACACTCGTTCACCTGCCCCCTGACGACCTGCGGTTTGCCTGTTTGGTCTACCCATCGCCTGCTGTTAACTCCGTTCAGCTCGCCCTACGGTGCGGCTATCCACCCTCATGTTGTCTCATTGTTCCGTCCATCTAACAGGCGCATCTCCTACACCATCACTCTGGTAGTCTGCCCATACACTTGGACTCCTTTGCATTTTATGTGTGAAGATGTGTTCTGCCCTTTGTCACCAATCCGCCCGCTAATATATATGGCAGCTCATCTATGGTAGGGGCTTTGCCTATCGTCAAGCCGACCTTCCATTTCGACACTTCTTTAGCATCGACCTAGGTGTGGGGCGCCCATGTGTGACACTTCTCATCTATATAAACTCGCCATCGCCAACACTTAGTCATTTTTCCATCATGACTTCATGCAAATGCTATGACTCGTTCGGTTGGCCCAACCCGTCATTTGGGCGTGCCCTCCAACTCGTTGATTAAACGCGACCAACTCTTCTCGCCCACCACGCGCCCATGCTGACTCGTGTCATCTCATTGGTTAAATGCACCCACCCAACATGCCCAACTCGCCAACTCGCGATGATGACTAGGGGGCTTTATAGCTTTGATTCTCTAGAAGATTGTCTATTGATACCATTCACATATATGAAGATTCTGAGGCCCTCATTGATGGGATTACATCCAATTCAATATTTTCTCCCCCAAACGTTTGTAGTTGGATATCCCACATCAACTGCCTGAAACAATCCTTTCAGCATATCACTTTTCAACATATTTTCAGGGAATCTAAAACCGTGGTTGACTCTATATCTAAAAAGGGCCTCATAGATGGTAATAGCTACATGAACTTTGTATATATGGAAGAAAATACCATCAGAGATTAGGGCACTATTTTACTCCCTTAATGTTGGAATCTTAGTATATTGTTAGTATTTTTTGTGGTTTTATAGCTTAACATAATTTCTACTATTTTATGATAAGATATGATACTTGAAACACTTCTTGAACATAGAGTCAAATTTTACATATTTCAGTGATGCATTATAGTATGATATGGGGATACTTACAGTATGCGAATTTTGATAACATTTTTGGAAAATGTATCGGTACATTATATAAACCAATGTTTTTTCATCTAAAAATGGAAATTAATATATAGTCCATTAAGTAGTCAATATGCAGATCATTATCTACTAAACGTTTTGCCAACAAAGTGCCACGAAATATACGATCATTGTGTATGTCAAACTTTTCAGAACTTTTTAAAATCAACTAAAACGTTTAGTCAGAAAATATTAAAATATTACTATTTTACCATAATAATTTACTTCTCACTTTATATATAAAATCGTTGTTTACATTAGTCCCAAGGGTTAATTGAAGTGGTCTAGAGCCAAACATAAAGTTTTTTTATTTTGTTGCAAGTTGTTAATTATGTGTTCGACTCTCTTGATTCCCTTAGTAAAAGCCCCAATAATTAAGATCGACAATTTTCCTAATTTACCATGCACGAAATGTGAAGAAATACTCCAAATTTCCCATGCTATCATTACAAATAACCCCCAAAAAAACAACCTAGTGTACATTAAATTCCCTAATTTTCCAAATAGTATTTTCATTCTTATAACTTTATCATCTCCTGATCTTCATATAATCATACATTAATACTTGGAAAAAAAAATGTTAAATTGGAGATTTCATAAATGCAATAAAAATGAAGAAAAATTTAAGGTACAAGAACATGTCCTCAATAGGGGTGAAATATAGCCATTATAATGTTGTAACATATATATATGACAATGTTCAAAGATTATAAATGCGTGGGAATTGGGACCACAACTATCACTGCATTCGGAAAATAATCTAGATTTTAATTCATCCAAGTGTATTAACGATTGGATTCAAGGTCTTTGGGGTTGGAATAACTGGTTCGACAACCTCCTTAACACTTTATTAGTTAAAGCCAATACTGGTAGTGACATATTTGCAATCACGGTGATGGTGGCGGATAGATGCTTGGCAGGTAAGAATCACGGGAACACAAGGGAGAGGAAATATGAGCCAATTTAGAAGTATTGCTCCCCTTGTAGCTAGATTTTCTTGTCAAACAAACTTTCTATTTGCACCGAGGGAAACTTTCAGATGAATTCTTTGATATGTTTTGAATTTCATCTAAGTACTTGGATCAAGAGGAAGTATGGGATTAAGATATCCAAAACACCTTTTTGCATAGAAATCATTGCTTCATTCCATTGCCTACTCAATTTACATATCTAAGCTCGTGGTACAAAGACATGTCTTCATATGATTAGTTCTAGATTCTTCTCTCTGGGTCCATGCTAATTTGTTATATTTTCTAAAAGATGAATGACAAATCACAATGTGATCATGTGTTAATATACAACAATAAAGCAATTGATTTCCATGTGAATAATGGTGCTGTAACATTTTCTTGACATTAGTTTCTCAAAAAAATTCCAAAATATTAATTTATGCACTTTGTAAATAAATATATGTTGTTAGAGATAATGGAGAATATTCTGGAATAGTGAATTGATTCACGGTAACTCAGGATAGGAATTAGTTTCGATTCCTTAGGGTATGGTTTTAACTTCCCTAAAAGCGTGTGTGCTATATAATGTGTGATGTACATGGACAATGTAGAGCGTTTTACAGAGCCAGACTCTCCTGGTTCAGACTCTTTCTCGTAACGCTGACCAGTGGAAGTTTTTTATTAAATCAAACATCACTTTTTAACATGGTATCAAAGCGACAGGGCCTAGAAACATGTTCGTTGAGTGAAGGATTTTCCCTGCGCACCTGAGGCAAAATCGTCGTGTGGTTTGGGGGAAGAATCGCGCCAATCTCACTGTGAACTTTCCCGCATTTTATTTTGGACGGTCATCGTGAATCCATGTTGGATATCACACTGATCGTCATGAATCTGTGTTGGCTAATCGCGTCGATCGTTCAAAAAAAAAGGGGTCTGCATCTTGGCAGTGGCTGCCAAGAGAAGGCTGCATGGAGGCGGAGGTCTGTCGAGAAAATGCTGCGATGACCCTATACGTGGAGAGGGAACCCAGACTGCAAGGGATCAACCAATCCTAAAGGTTGTTGAAAATACCAAAAATCAGAGTCGCGAAGATCACCAAGATGAATAATCAAATGATTGAAGCATACTTGAATGGGCATAACTAGCTCGATAGCTCCAATTATGTGAATTGGAAATTCAAGATGCAGACTCTGCTAGAAGTGCAGAGTGCTTGGACGATTGCAAAGAGGGATGAGCAGAAGTGAGCAACTGGATCAGCATCGATCCCAGACTGGGAGAAGCGAGAAGGTAAAGCAAGGACATTGTTAAAGATGTCAGTGAAACATTGCATCATATCACATATCACAGAATGTAAATCAGCGAGCGAATCGTTTTTATAGTGATGAGATAATATCTTTGGGAATCGTTTTTCCCCAATTCATGTTTCCATAGACTCACCATTTTCTCTTATTGCATGGATAGATACCTACACAACGAAAAAGTCATCATTTCCCCAAAAATGAAGAGCCTTTATCTTATATTATCTCTCTCATAAAATTATTTAGGCCCTACAAGTTATTGTTCCTTTCTCTCTTCATCCATTCTCGTGTGACGTTTTGTTAAAACCCTATCATAAATTAACCCCTCAGTAAAGGACTTCCATATTTGAATCATTTTTACCACAAGGAACCAACATTCTCCACCACAACCCTCGCTATCCTTCAATATCTTCCCAGAAATATCTAGCCAAATCATACCAATGTTATATTTTTTATTAGGGTATGAAAGTCATGAAGTGGTGGATGAAGTAGTGTTGGGTTTTTGTCAATTCTTTCACTAGGAAAGAAGCCTTCAAATATATTCAATTTCAGTTAGTTTGTTTCGGATATTATGTATGAGCAATTTTTTAAATCTGGGATTGAAAGGTCATTTAAGTATCCGTCAATTTTATTCTATCGATTCATGTACCATGAATCAGGAAAGTTCTTTTAGATACAACTTAAAAAACAAGATATTCGAGGCATTAAATGGTTTGTCTTTCACTGTACTTCTTTAGTTAGGAAACACACTGAAAATTTTTCTTTTATAAATTTTGTAAACCAATTTAGATCAGTATGTTTCAGTCTTTTAAATAGTGAGAGAGTTCTCATAATTATACTAGAGGTCAAATGCAATTCATCGCTAAGTGAATAAACTAAGCAAAGTGACTGGTATTTGTATAAAAAAATTACTGAGATAAGAACATATGGATGTGAACTCCCCCCCATATTTTTTGTCAGTTTTTCTCCGAGTCATAATTTGTTTTCCTCAAATTCATTACACAAAATCTCAATGTTGATCGAATGCATTTTCTATTGTTATCACCAAAAAATTGATCATCTAACCTAATTTACTAAATGGATCGAAGTACACCATGTAAAGCAAATTTTACCATAGTAAAATTGTTTTCACTGTGAGAAATTACTTAATAAACCACCTTTATTAAGTAACTTATAGTTAAACCCATGAAGAATAGTTAAATAAATCACTATTTATTTGATTTTCTTCTAGGAATAATTAATTAAACCATTGTTTTATTATTATTCTATGTCAAATTTGACCCAATCATGAAAAATAAAGAGATAAATCATTATTTTTCTTATTTTTCTCTAAGAATAATTAATTAATCACTAATTAATTATTATTTTTTGTTAAGTTTGACTAAATACCTAGGGAATAATTAAATAAATCCTTATTTGTTTATTATTCCTTAACTAATTCCTTGAAATGATAAATAAATCATTTATTTATTTATTATTTCTAAAGAAAAGAGTAAATATTTTTTCCCTCCTAACCAAATATAATAAATTATTCCAAGTGGTTATTCCAATAATGGAATCAATAATATTTTATTATTACTCATTATTTGAAGATAACTCAATAATTTGAAATAAAAGGGGTTTCATTCATTATTCACTTTTGATTATTTTCATTGTTGCACTCACTCTTGTAACTTTAATTATTTTCATTGGCGCACACCATGTTTTTGTTGGGTGTATGCATTATAGAGGAGAGAGACTCTACAAAAGTTGAATACATTTAAAGATAGCCAAGAACACATCCTATAAAGGGGCACTGGTAACATTTATTTGTTCTCTTCACAAGTGTTATTATAAAATTATTCTTTACATATCTAGTTTCCATTGGATAACTGGAGTGATTACTCTTTCTTTTGTTGTTTAACTATGATCGTAACATAGATCAGAATTTTGGCACGTTTTGCTTCTATTAGTAGTTGTTGATCTACAATGTTTAACCGTGATTTATATTGTTGAGATTGTTTGTCATCTACAATCTTAAGTGGGTTCTTTTCGTACATCATTGAAAAACAACACTACAACAAAATTGGCGACCCCATTGGGTTTTATATTTCAAATATAGAAACCTAGGTGACCTTTGGTTTTTGGCTTAGGGTTTCTTCTTTTTTCAACTCTCTTAATGTTTCCAAGTTTTTTAACCCTAGATTTGATAAATTTCTAACTTCCCTAAGCTTTCTAATCATCTCCACAGGTCACAGGAACCAGCCGCAACAAAGGCATCAATTTTTTCGGATATTTGCCGACTGGGATCCTCAGAACATAAGTCGCAGTTTTCAGCGCAAAAAGTGTGATATGGGCTTCCGAACGCACCTTTCAACCCAAAAAGTGTGATCTGGGTTTTCGAACGCACCTTGCAGCCCAAATAGTGTGATCCCTCCACATAAACAGGTCATTACCGCGATTTCTGCGTTTTAGTGTTTTTCTCAGATCTGTTTCTGGGTTTCACTGAGAGTTGTCTGCTGGGTGTTTGACCTCTATTTCATCCCACTTAAGCCTTGATCCACTATTTTTTACGCGTCGAAGTCGAATTTATCCTCCCCTACGTATTCTAGTACACTTCCACATTTATAGGAGGAGTTTAGCTTAGTAAGTAGTATGAGTTTCTACAACACTTTCAACCACATTTTCCAGATCTGTAATCTTTTGTTTCAGATCTAATAAAATTAGTTGCAACCATCCATAGTTTCACATTCAAACTTGTTTGGTCATTTGCCTTAAGGTCCCATCAGTTTCCCTATGTGGTTCACCCATCCCCCTATCTTTTTGTAGCGATCTTCCCTCGGGTTTTTGTTGTTGCTCCACCTCTTTCCACCAACTTAGTGTCACTTGATCCCAGTCACACCGACATTCAAATCTCTTGACCGTTTTAGTGTATTTCCCTATGCATCTCATTCTATTTTCACGATGCTTGCTAAAGCGTTTCTTTCATATTTCCAGTTAACTCTTTGATACGACACTCGTACGGAGCTATTAACCACATTCTATCAATCCTCCGCCACTAGCCTCTCTGACCATGTTCAATAGTGGCGTCGAAGGAGGAGCACATGTCGTGCCTTGCCTTTCGAAGACTATGTCTTTCTAGATTGGTTTCTCAAGAGCCTTTTATCCCCCATTCAGAAAGATATCGCATCCCATTTTCCTTAGATCGAGGAAGAAGCTCTCCAGACCACTTTGAGATATGATCTTATTTATGCACAATCCGGTCATTCCAGACCACCCTCATCCTGGAAGTGCCAATGCGCCGGGGGCATCTCACACCTCCGACAATATCATTGGATCACTTTCACACTCTTCGTCATATACTCAGCAGAGTTATGGCTACCCGTAGGGGGGCACCAGTTCCTCCAACACTTATGCCCCTCCTCCTAGCAACATGTTTCCAGGACCCCAACCTGTCAAACAAACTATTCCTCCTCCTTATGCATAGTTGAGCACTCCAGCCCCTCAAGCATTAGCAACACAACCTCCCATGCATCCTCAACCCCAGTAGCCACCGCCCTCTCAGGGTCAGGTCTTTGCACAATAGAGTACTACCAATCCCCAGAATTCGAAGAAAAAGGGGAAAGGTAACAGGGGTAACCAGGGTAATAAAGGTTACCAATCTAGTGAACCCGAGGGCAACCAAATAACACCAACAACCAGCAACAGGGCAACCAGCCTAACTGAAACAAGGCTATTCGTTCGAACAAGTCTTGTGCATGTTATGGTATACATGGCCATTATACACATGAGTGTCCTCTTTTACCCCATATGCGCCAAATGTGGGAATATCAAGCAACTTCTAGAGGTCAAAAATCACCTTAGAATCCTGCGCCACCTCAAATGATAATGCTCACAAATCCTTTCCCTCAGCAAGGATTTGTTCTTTCTCAACCTCAGCTAGGTCAAGCATTCCACCTCCCACAACCTTCTAGTCCCGGTGACTACCAAATCTTTATGATGAACTCTAACTAGGTTAACCCCTCCAATATAAAAAAGCAGTCCACCTCCCCCAACCTTCTGGTCCCGGTGACTACCAAATCCTTATGATGAACTCTAATGAGATTAACCCCTCCACTATCAAACCTACAAACTCGGTCGCATCAATAGGACAAGCCCTCCACTTCATCTTCTACCGAGTCCAAATCCAAAGTATCTGTTGAGTCTCTTCCAACACCAAATGGTCCTTTATAGGTCCCTCAACCTAAGGTTGATGCCATTCCTAAGATCCCAAAGGGACCATTACGCCGCAATGCAACATCTAACAGAGCTTCCCATACAAAGATTATACTAGATGACTTGGCGCAATCACCTGCCACCATGTCGACGCTGGAAGTCCTCCAGTCGTGCCCATCCCAAAAGAAATCTCTATTAATTTCCTTGGGCATAGTAGATCCTTATGACGATCATCTAATTTCCTTCCCGGTTGATACATCATAGCATCCTCCATTGCCTTCATCCTTGTTTTCCAGATACCAGTTATAATCTGTAATGCCATCATCTCCTGATGCATTATTGATGAAGGCGCATCCACCTTTGTGATGTTTGCTGCTCTTTGGAAACAGCTAAAGTAACCCGAGTTGTCACCATCCACCATCACTTTGCACGCTTGGTATGGACACTCCTCCCAGCCCCTCGCCATGTACCGCCACTGTCAAGTGACCCTTGCGAGAAACACTGTCCATGTCAACATTGAAGTCAATAATGGCCCATTGGACTACAACATTCCCTCAGGTCGTAGTTACACATACTTTATGTCAGTCATCACATCTGCGGTGTTCCGTAAGATGTGCTTCCCCTGTGAAAGGAAGAGAGTTACCATCGATCAGTTGACTTACTATAAGTGGACATCAATGACCTCCCCTGAGTTTAATATCTCGTCAATGTCAGACAAAGTGTTCAACCCCTTCCACCAGTATTTCACCCGGAGTCTATAAAGAGTCCTCATTATTGGGTGCTTTCCCTGGTCCTCCCCATCCCATCTCAGAGTCTACCTCTATGAGTGTTTTCTTGTTACAAGCACCATGGGCTACGCTTAAACAGTCTAGTAAACCTGATCAACAACCAACTCCTCAACACCCTATTGTTGCTCTTCTAGTTTAACCCTCTAGACCCACTCCCCCAAGACCTCCTCCATTTGTGGGTGCCTCTCCTATGTTCCCACCAGGAACTGTTCCTCCAAGTCTCAACCATCCACGAACTATTCTACCAGGACATTATCCTGGTGGTCTGATACCTTTCTTATTCCCCCCTCCCATAATTTTGTCTGTACCTGTCATGGCTTCGGTGGTCCTTCCTAATATGACTTTGGGGATCCCAGTATGGTATGTCGATCCCTCAACAAACATTTTTCCCAAGCAGCCAAAACCATACAATTCTTTCACCTCGGTTCAACTAGTACCCATGGCCCTTGTCGCTGCTTCAATTCCATAACAACATCAACAAGAACCACCTCCTATTGCGAAGGCATCTGGCCATGGGGGTAAAGCCAAAAGGAAAGATTCAAAGGACAAGGTTCCCCAACCTCCTCTAGCCGCTAAGGCCCCAAACCCAACACCCCTCTATGCTTTGTGTCAAGTTGTTGGGCATGCCAGCAATAATTGTCCTAAACTTCCTCAACTTAAACCATTGGTTCAAGAAGCGTTCCCTGAGTCGAATATTCTAGAATTCCATGTTACCTTACGGATCCCACCTAAGAAACTCAAATCGCTTCGCACAAACCACCCTTGTGCCCTGTGTGATCTTCATGGTCACTATTCCCATTGTTTCCCTCGTCTCGATGAATTTCACAATTCCCTTGCGGCGATTCGTGAACACGAGGCGAGTCGTGGTGGTGCCTCTACCTGTGGATTCTGGTACGACCAGTCAACTAGAACAAGGAGACTCTAGCCCTACTATTGTTATCCCTCCCTCGATGTCAAGATGACACACACCACAGGCCCCATCCTTTACCTGTCATCATCCTTGAGTTCCTCGCAGGCAAACCTTTCTGAGGTTTATGCGCGTTTCTATCGAACCTCCTTTAATAGAATCCCATGTCTCTACATCAATAGATATTCCATCTACCAGTCTGTCGTCTACCATTCCAAACGATGCGTATGTGAAACTTATTTCTCAGGTTGATGCACCAAGTAATGTCATCGTGTAATGTACTCAGCCTTCTTCATGTCTCCCATCTCCTAGCCTGATGAGAAGACCATGGAAGCTATGTCTACCCCTGATTACCACTACCCTTAAGTAAGGGGACATTTCTTTAGAGGATTTTGAAGGCCATTTCCTTCCTAATTCTCTTAATCCACTCTACCTCAAAAATTTCGTTCATCGCACGTCTCTTTGATTTTCCTGTCTTTATTTCTTCCATAAAGTTAGGTAGATTTCATCATCTCATTAATTATCTTTTGCACCTTTCAGATGGATCCATTGTCCACATTGTATATTGGTCATGCTGACGATGCAAGTCGCTTCTCCCAGAATCTAGCCTCCACAGCCTGGGAAATTTTTACCCCCTTGCATACGTTAGTCCTTTCAAACGACGTGTGCATTGGATCGACCACCAATAATCAAGGCGAATATGATGCATTGATAGGTTTGTATGTTGATTCCCTCACTCATCACATCCTTCATCTTCATGTTCGTTTATATTCCTTGCTACTTTTCATGCAATTGAATGGTGTGTATCATGTCCATAACCAAGTCCTATTTAGAAAATATCTACGAGTGAAGCTACTCGTACATCAATTTGAAACCATTACTTTCGGTCATGTGCCTAGAACCCAAAATCACTATGTAAATATCATTGCAAACAACACTGTAGACTGCAATTTATCACATGTAAACCACAGAAGATAACCATAAACAAAACAAATGGTGAACCACTATCGTCATATAAAATGCATAATCATATTATGTATCATATAAGTGTTTGGAGCCCATAGCTCTAAATACATCCATGCCCATAACATACGAGGGGGCACATATGCCCCTATATCATCCTTTGGAGGATCTCGTGTCAAATTGGGTTGAGATGCTTGAATCCCGTTTTTGAGCACTTGGCACACAATGGCACTCCACAAACTCCTCCTGCTAGAAGGCATTATTCCCACCTTCGCATACCAAATCAGTCCCCTCCATAATGTATGTTTGTGGGCATTATCCCATGCTTGGGGGCATGATGGTTTTCTCCTGGCCATCTTCTCAATTAACTCTCGCCCTAGATCCCACCAGATCTAAGTATCGTTGATTATTCTTCCATTCCTTGGATAGTTTCTTCTACTGACCTCCCCGGTGAGCCATATGCACATCGCATATCATACATGTTTGATAAGATGCCTTCAAATCTTCTACTCCTTTACCACCTAGTCCCCATGTTTGACTTAGTGGGCGAGGATGATTCTAGACCTCCTCTAGTAGTTCATTCCCGTTTTCCTCTTCCCTTAATTCTTCACCATGAACCATCGTTCCAAGAAGCATTAAGGCCATCTTTAGACAAATAAGACCACTTGCCTAAAAGTCGCAGATCTTGATTCCAACAATTAGTTTTTCCGCTATGATCTCCACAAGGTTTAGGGCCTTCTCCTCCTATCAAATTGGAGGGAAAACATCCTTTCATAGAAAAATGCCCAATTTTTCTATCGCCCATTGCGACTAAACCTAGCTAAATTTGAAGAACAATCAACACCGTTGCAAAGCTGTCACTGAACTTTATAATGGGTCTTCCTCCGTTTTTGATGATCTGACACTTCCCGAGGAAGCCATTTTTCCATAGAAAGTCACTTCGTTGTCTCTCAAAATCGAATTTCATCATAAAGCAACAATTATACTTTGAGTTCCACCTACTATTAATACTTATACGGTATGTCAATTTTCGTCATGAGTAACCATCATTTACTCATGTTTTCATTGTCCCCACCAGACCTCATCTGTGTGGCAGCGTCATCAAGTCACCCTTATTCAGAGCATCTAGAGGGGAAACGTCCTTTCATAGAAAAGTTTCTAAATTTTCTATCACCCATTGCGACTAGATGGTATCTTAGTTTGACGAACCATCAAAACCATTGGAAATCTCTCATTGACCTCAATAATGGGTCTTCCTCATTTTTGATGATTTGACACTTCACTAGGAAGCCATTTTTCCATGGAAGGTCACTCTGTCGTCTCTCAAAATCGAATTTCGTCATAAAGCAACATTTGTACTTTGTGTTCCACCTCCTCTTAATACTTGTAACATATGTCAATTATCATCATGAGTAACCATCATTTACTCATGTTTTCCTTGTCTCCACTAAACCTCGTCTGTTTGGTAGTTTCATCGAGTCACCCTTGTTCAGAGCATCCGTGATGAGTCACCCTTGCATTCGTGGAGCCTATTTCATGTCGCATCATCCCATGTTGCAGTATTCCATCCATATTTTCATATCGTTCATCCTATGTTGCCCATTTTTGCCCCCAGTCATACTATCCCCATCCCCTTCGGAGTTGAGTCAGTTGCTGTCAGGTCAACCATGCACTTTATGCTTTGACAAGGGAAGTCGTCTGTTTTTCCCTCACTCCCATATTTCCATTATCCCTGGTGTGAGTCCATCAATCCCATTACTATTTTCCCTCGTGCGTTAGTTGAGAATCCTCATTGCCTCATATATCGTGGGCCCTATTCTCTCAACATCAGCTCATTTATTCCAAAAAATGGCCTAGTGGGCGATGTATCTTGGTTCCAGCGTCCATTCTTGTTCGCCGCCTTGGATCAAGAAAAGAATCTCATTATTACCTTTTGACTTCGTCATTTCATGTTTGTGATCCATACACTTGATGGTCCAGTGATGCAGTAAATTGTACCAATGATTCGCAGGTGTGTGTGAAATGTTTCAGAGCTCATGAGGGGGTGGCCCTTCAAGTAGCCCCCCACATGCCCGAATGCATACCTACTATGCTACAACCTCAGATGCAGTTTCACAGAGCTGATGGGTTCGGTTCATATCGATCGCAATGTTTGGAGCATGCATGTCTCTTCCGGATGATCCATTCAGTTTACAAAGCCCTTCCTTGTACAGCAAGGCTTCTCTAATTGTTCTACCCTCTCTCTCACCCATTTTTTGAGGGATGGGGCTTCGTATCTCATATACTCAGATATTACTGTATTTAGTCCTGGTTCATGTTTTTCCACGTGCATTATGTATATGGGACACATTGTATTATTTTTTGGTTGTGTTATGCCAACATGTCATGTACCATTCAGCATGTACTTCATTGCTCAGTCTTATATTTTTGGGCGAACCATTATTTTTGTACTAAGTTATCTTGGCAGGGATGGGTATGCCTCCCCTGCCTCAACAATGTCTGGCACCACAACATAAAAGGAGACTTGCATTAGTCTCGCCCCCTCTGCCCCTATCCTCTTTCAAATTTAACTTCATTGGTATCTCTCTCTCTCCCCCCTATGTTGTCTGGTGATTGTGTCTTTACAACATACTTTGGTCATACATTTTTCTCCTAATACTCGTAATTTGGGGGGAAATCTGTTATCACCAAACAATTGATCATCTAAACTAATTTACAATATGGATCAAAGTACACCATGTGAAGCCAATTTTACCATAGTAAAATTGCTTTCACTATGATAAATTACCTAATAAACCACCTTTATTAAGTAATTTATAGTTAAACCCATGAATAACAATTAAATAAATCACTATTTACATGATTTTCTTCTAGAAATAATTAATTAAACCATTGTTTTGTTATTATTCCTTGTCAAGTTTGACCCAATCATGAAAAATAAACAAATAAATCATTATGTATATTTTTTTCTCTAATAATAATTAATTATTATTCTTTGTTAAATTTGAGTAAATCCCTTGGGAATAATTAAATAAATCCTTAGTTGTTTATTATTCCTTAACTAATTCCTTGAAATGATAAATAAATCATTTTTTTTTTTTTAACTTCTAAATAAAAGTTTACATATTTTTTCCCTCCTAACGAAATATAATAAAATATTCAAGTGGTTATTCCATGAATGGGATCAAGAATATTTTATTATTGCTCATTATCCGAAGATAACTCAATATTTTGTTATAAATAGAAGAGTTTCCTATTCATTATTCACTTTTGATTATTTTCATTGTTGCACTCATTGTTGTAGCTCTGATTATTTTCATTGTCACACACTATATTTTTAATGCGTTTATGCATTATAGAGGAGAGAGACTCTACAAAAGCTGAAGACGTTTAGAACCCATCCCATCGAGGGGGGTTGTTAACTCAATATTTTGTTATAAATAGAAGGGTTTTCTATTCATTATTCACTTTTGATTGTTTTCATTGTTGCACACCATATTTTTGTTGGGTTTATGCATTATAGAGGAAAGAGACCCTACAAAAGCTAAAGACGTTTGAGGATAGCCAACAACCCATGCCATAGAGGGGGGCTGGTAACATTTATCTATTCTCTTCACAGGTGTTATTATAAAATTAGTTTTCACATATCTAGTTTCCATTGGATAATTGGGGTTATTACTCTTTATTTCACTTGTCAAATTTGACCCAATCATGAAAAATAAACAAATAAATCATTATTTCTCTTTTTTTTTTCTCTAAAAATAATTAATTAATCACTAACTAATTATTATTCTTTGTTAAATTTAACTAAATCCGTTAAGAATAATTAAATAAATCCTTATTTGTTTATTATTCCTTAACTAATTCCTTGAAATGATAAATAAATCATTTATTTTTTTTATTATTTCTAAACAAAAGTTTAAATATTTTTCCCTCCTAACAAAATATAATAAAATATTCAAGTGGTTATTCCACGAATGGGATCAATAATATTTTATTATTCCTCATTATTCAAGTATAACTCAATATTTTGTTATAAATAAAAGGGTTTTCTATTCATTATTCGCTTTTGATTATTTTCATTGTTGCACTCACTATTGTAACTCTGATTATTTTCATTGCCGCACACTAAATAAAAGTTTAAATATTTTTCCCTTCTAACGAAATATAATAACATATTCAAGTGGTTATTCCACGAATGGGATCAATAATATTTTATTATTCCTCATTATTCAAGTATAACTCAATATTTTGTTATAAATAGAAGGGTTTTCTATTCATTATTTGCTTTTGATTATTTTCATTGTTGCACTCACTGTTGTAACTCTGATTATTTTCATTGTCGCACACCATATTTTTGTTGGGTTTACGCATTATAGAGAACAGAGACTTTACAAATTTTCATTGTCGCACACCATATTTTTGTTGGGTTTATGCATTATAGAGAACAAAGACTCTACAAAAGCTGAAGACATTTGAGAGTAGACAAGAACCCATCCCATAGAAGGGGGCTAGTAACATTTATTTGTTCTCTTCACAAGTGTTATTATAAAATTATTTTTTACATATCTGGTTTCCCTTGGATAATTGGGGTTATTACTCTTTATTTCGCTATTTAACTATGATCGTAGCATAGATCAGAATTTTGGCAGATTTTGTTTCTATCAATAGTTGTAGATTTACAATGTTTAGCAGCGATTTATATTGTTAAGATTGTTTGTCATCCACAATCTTAAGTTGGTTCTTTTCGTACATCATTGAGAAGAAAACACTACAAAACTTACCTAGAAAGAAAGAGACTATGTTTACACTCAAAGCAAAAGTGGGGCATTTCTTTTGTAATTACTCGAAAAACTGATAAGGAGGTTGAATTTTGTTAACATGAATGAAATTCACAAAAGGAATCAATTGGTCTTATGGCCCAAATGGAAAGACTTCATCTATCAAAGTTCAACAAGGTTTTGCTTCCTATGTTCATGCACCAAAGACATATATTAGACGATATGCCAATACAAAAACCTAGGAAGAGGGACCTTAGAATAATTAGCAAAATAATATGAGGTAGTGCAACACATAAATATTAATGTTTTAACAACTCCTCAATAGAGGGAAAAAGATCTCAAAAGCTTAATTGAAAATGTTCCAAATTCCACTTCTGGACGAGAAGAAGAAGAAACAAAATTCAAAGTCTAAAAAAGGCAAAAGGTAAGAGAATAAGAAGAGACTATGTGAGAAACAAGATCCTCAGATATATCTACACCTTCTATAGTTATTCTCTCAAGTGAGCGTGTATTCAATTTGCAGCAAATGGAAACAACATCAACACAATCCTCTTCATATCCTTCCTCTGTTAATCAGAGTATCTTTTCTAAAATCACGAAGATAAAAAAAAAAAAACAATGAAATTTTGACGTCAATTACTTCCACTCAGTTTTGGAAGAAAACTTCTTCTACAAAGAATGCATTACTGCCATCCCTAGATGTTGAAAAGGGAGATTTTCAATTAGCTTTTCTAGAACCAAAAGTCTCAGGGGCTAAAGCTGCAGAAGATATCAAGACCTCTGTATTTTCCTTTAGCACAAAGAAAATCCATCAAATTGATCACCATAGACAAACATGGGAAATGATATATTCTACTTTAACAAATTCAATGATCATTTTATCGAAATTGCATAATTCATTGAATAATACAATCTTTGAGTTAAAGATGGATACTCTATCCTGTTTTGCTAAAGATACCAGGATCGAATCATAGGAGGATATAATTATCAAATTGGGGTTAGACCCTTATGATATTAATGTTACTCAAGAGATCATAAAGTACAAGAATGCAAATATTCAAAATGTATGCAAGAGACTAACGCTGCCAACTACAAAACATTCACAAACACAAGAAGATGGAGAACTGGAAAAAGAGAGAATTGCTCTTATCGATAATGATTGAGCATAATTTGTAGATACAAAAAATGGAAACATATATGGAAAAACTAATAAAGGAAAGAGAACAAGTAGGGAGTACAGTTCTTTCTAAATCTCAAGTGGGCTTAGAAAGAAATGATGCAATAGAGGAGTTCACATAAGCATTATCATCTTTAAGTGTAGAGAATGAAAAGGTCAATAACTAAAGAAAGCTTTATAAAAAGTTGAGCATGGGAAAATTAAGTTAGATAATGCTTTGGTTATGGAAATGCAAAAAACATCTAGATTACATAAGCATCTTGAATGGTATCTAGGTCAAGGTGAAAGTGTTCAATGTCTTATTGAAACTAAGGAAAGAAATTGGGTGGATATCGTTTCTTCAGTATCTGATGTCTATACATCAATTGAAATCATAGTTGACAAGAAGGAACTATTAGAAAGAGATAAAAAGGAGAGAGAAGAAATTAAGAATGTGCTCAGAAGTAAGCCTAGTCAAGCTAACAAAACTATAAATTTTTTGCATTAAAAATGAAACAAAAATCAGATGAGAAAGATATTGTTAACAATACTCATTAAATTATTCAAGCCAAAAAGGCTTTGGCTAAGAAATATTTGGTGTTGCAGATGAAAGAGAAATGTAATACCATACAGGTTCAAATTAACAATTTGAATAAAAAATTCTCTACTCTACAAGAAAAAGGTTTACCTTCCTTTAAAATTTCAAAAGGAAAAATTGTTACTGAAGATGAATATCAAAGATTATTAAATAGGGTTGCATTGGATAAATCAAAATTTACTTGAGTCGAAGGAGCTTTGACCGATCAAATTCTTCTAGAAAAAATAGTTGATGATTTATTCATTTGTTATAAGGTCAAATATTTATTCACAATTAAACCGACCTTTCAAAAATATATTAACGTAGACGAATCCTATAGAAAAAAACCACTGCATTAACTTATATAGTGGAAAAAGAATGAGATCAACTTATAAATGTTTTATATTAATTTCAAAGTCACAAAAAAAATTTCGCAAGTAGGTTATGTGTTGACAGATAATCGAGTAAAATCCACATTCAAAAGAACAAAATCAAAGCAAACTCAGATATTTTGGAAACAAACTCACAAATCAAGGACAGTTGAAGACAATCAAGCATAAAATTTTCTATTTTGGTCAAAGTTTTACTGAAGATTAGTTGTATTTTGGATAAAAATTATTTTCATTGTAATCTTTAGAATATAGAATTTTGTAAAAGACTCTATATATATCATTTATTTTGAATGGAAATGGGTTTATTCTTGGAACAAAGTTTTGAATATTTCACTAGTACCTTAATATTTTCAAAGTTAATCAGGGAGTCTTGTTTTCAACTTATGGCAAAAATTTTTAACTTGTTAGTGCTTCTCATGTTACATTCTTTATTTCTTCCATACATTAAGATTCTATAGATAATTGGGAAAGGTTGGGTTGAGGATTAACCTCCCTGACATCCGCTAACAAATTTATGTTCAATACTGGGTTAATTAAGAAAACTTTCAATTTGTTTGATTACTATGCAATTTGTAGATTGTTGTTTTCTCAACAATTCCTTTATGTATTAATTTAGTTATGGGATATCTTCTATGTGATTTTTGTTCCTGTCAGATAATTAATATTCAAATTAGATATCTATCAGTTATCTTATGTTTTTTTCATTCTTCAAATCAATACTCTTAAAATATTGTATGTTGTTACTGTTGGAAATCAACACTTTGGTTGATCTTTAAAAGAATAAGGATTATTTACATAAACCAAGTTTTATGCAAGAACCAACCATTTATTAAAGCACACCCTTTACATAGATGCTCTCACATATTTCTTTAGCCAGGGATTGTCAACAAAGGACAACAAAGGTCACCACATTGGAACTTTGCATCCTCATCATTAATGAGGGTCGTTTTTTATCCTATCCCTCAATTGCATGAACCTATGAAAGGAGTAGGGGCAATCAACGACACATTTTTCTAAGGAAAATGATTTGAGATATATACAATGGTTTGCATCATTGGCTCCCTATCATGCAGGGTAATATGAATTGTGCAAACCTCATAGTGCCTACATTGATATTTTAAGATAGTCTACTACAATTGTGTTCAATGTGCCATTTAGTTGATAAGATGGCTTAGTTAGTGTAGCTCGATTATCGTAATTGAAGGCCCTTGAGACATATTCCTCCAATTTCTTTAGGTGTCGACATGGGAGTTAAGTTAGCGCAATTTCACCTTCAATGGTGGGGATATGGCAATTTGAAATTCCATCGTGTGTGAGATCACACCATAGATTAGCCTAGTACTACATTAGATGTCAACAAGACACAAGGAGAGGAAATTATATAAATTGTGGTGTTTTTATCTATTAGGACATTGAGAATGGTTGTTGATAACATGAAAAGCCCTCAGTGAAGGGAGTGAGTGAGGCATCCCAAACTATTGTCTTCTCCAGGAATTTGGGTCAACATGAGACATCCTTCTCTAAGTGAATTTCATATAATTGATTGGGAATTCTACCCCTATGGATACCGACAGTCTTCCTTGTCACTATGGTAATCATATTATAGTTCATCATTCTCATGGGAATGTATGTCATTGGCTTAATGTTAGCCTAGTCTAATATTCAAAAGGCTATCTAAACATTGTACTTATTGCACAAAATTGCACTGTGTCTAAGAGTTCAGGTATGTATCAAGGTTATAAATAGCACAATGTGAGGTTGGAAATTCAATCCCTCCAAGAGGAGATTCTTTAGCTTTAGTTAAAGTTTAATCAATTGCAAACACGTTTTTCATTAACCATGGAGTTCCTCATGGACCAAAGGGTGCATATTTTAACAATGGGAAGAAACACTGGAACTATTTGACACCAAATTGAGGATCTTTGGCAAGGCATGGACTAGCAAAGGCCAGTATCCCCTTACACTAGAAATTATTTTAGTAATGATAACATAATGGTTCCAGTTTCAATCTTATTTCTCCTCCTTTAGAGCTAGAGAAGTTTCATAGAGTAGATAAACATAATTTGCATAATCAATTTCCATGGATGTTAAGTTTCTTTGGATTTTACGCAAAACTCATAGTATAGAAATATGTTCACTCCGAAAATATACATGTTATAATTGCTTTAGGATTTTATTAACAGATGCATCAAAATGGCCCATGGATACATATTTTATTATGTTTTCAACTATTAAAAATTTTATTTTCTCCATAATCCAAGAAAATAATCTAACTTATGATGGATATGCTTCATCCATATTTGTTTCTAGATAGAATACTACTGAACAAGTTCAAGGTCCAACTACTTTCTAAGATAGCCTATAGTGACACAACACTGCCTTCTTTTCTAGCCACATCTAAACTCTTTTGAAATCTTCCCTATTGTCATTGCACCTTGAAGAAAATATAGAAGATAGGCACATTGATATATAAGTACTTCAAGAAACTCAAATGTTCACCATCCTATGGATTATTTATTAGTAGGTTACTCCAACACAATAAATTTAATGCAGTATGTATGCATTGATTCAAAAGACACTCTAACATAAATTAAGGACAATTGAGATAGAGGACAATAGAATACAACACAATATTCCCATGAATGAATACTCTTATAAAGCCCCACCTTTTAAAAAAATTATCTTGAGTAACTGACAAGGGAGCCTTCTATAATATGTAGATTGGTGACCTTACCTTAGCATGTAGGAAATCATCAACATATTTAAATGCATTCCTTCATATGTGATTCCTATGAAAACCTACTTTCATGATTCTAAAGGTCCAAAAATCCTCATCCACAAAATTTAGACAACTATAAGAAGAACAATTATTAATTTCTCCTTAATCCCCAACCATCCTCCATCAAAGGGAGTCATCGTCATGGCCTAATTTAACAATGATATTCAAATTTCCCACTTGTTACGTAGTATTTGATGAAGGGGTACTACTAGTGAATTTCTTCACTACCCATCGTGATTTTTATGAGCCTCAGAGAATTGAGGTTCTTATTTGGTTCCATGGATTATGATAAGCTATAGTGTTTGATCATGTTGATGCATCATATGATGTGGTGTGGCCCCTCTTGAGCATTTGGATTCATCTTGATGTTTGGCCATATTAATAATACCCAAGGTGGTCATCAATTCCTATGACATCCTCACATTCACATATCAAGAGGAAATTCATGTTTCCCAAACCATAATTCAAAATATTTTGCAGTTACTGCTTCATGCATTAGACTTATCATGCCATGTTGCATCTTAGATTTTGGATCTATCAAGTTGTTCTCACATTTTGAGGCATATGTTCCCTGATTTGAAGGATATATACCCTATATGATGCATTACTCAGTCATCACGACCTTGTTTTCACACGTTTAGACCTATTTGCCTCTCTTACAACCTAACAATATATTTTCATTCTTTGAGTTTGATGGAAATATACCCCTTTCGAGGCTAAAATTTTCACTTTGGGTAGTTTTATTTTTTCATTAATGGAGATGCCAACACCTTTTGGGGATATTTCACATGGGTTATTGTATACGTGGCTTTCCCACCCTTTTTTTATTGTAACCTTCCCTACGCTAGATATAAGGAAATCACATGAGAGATTGTTATTTTATTTTGAAGGAACACTTTATATAAAGAGTTTCCCTTCTTAAATTTAAGTCATCAATGGATCTTTGGGGCTTCCACTCCTTGGATATCGATCAACATATACTTCTTGGTGCATATAGTTGTGTTAGCGTTTCTTTTTTTTGTAGATGATGGTTGTAAATTTGTCAAGATTCTCTATCTTAGTTATTATTTGGTGCATCAAGGTTGATGATGAAATGTTCAAGTCTGTACAAGCTACCTAGATCAACCCATTGAAATATTAATTCTACCTCTTGGAAGGATGACATTCTAGGGTAGTTCCTCGCCTTCTTCCTTTGTTGGTTTTGTTATTATTTGGTAGTTGGTTTTGGTTATCCATTTTGGAACAATAGCAACAAGTATTAAGTATGATTATCACACAATTAGTGATCTATTTGGTGAATATTGTTCCCCTTAGAATCCATTCTTTTGGGGCCGTGATTTCCACTAATGGTCTTCATTGTATGGGGGACTACACTTCCTCTTGGTTTTTAATTTGTAGGTTGCAATTTTGGAATGAAATAGAATAATAACTTTTATGAAGTGTATTCTTCTCTCCATCAGTCACTTTGACTCACCATAGCTCCATAGCTCCATTGTTCTTGTTCAATATAACATTTATTTCTACTTCCTTCCATCGCCTATTGTGAAAACCTAAAAAAACTAAAAGGAAATGATTTTCTAAGTATAATCCCACTTGAACTCCTCCATGTGTCATTATTCTCCTTAATAATCCTACTAGGGATATCCCCCTCGAGGAAGTGGCCTAAAGTGAAGAGGATAGCTTGTTGAGGTTTTAATGCACCGTAAACTCATCTTTGCGGATATTTTACTGCAATAACGCTTCAATAAAAGCTATTATTTTAAAATTATTTAACCTCACATACTAATATTATCATACCATTATTAGTTATGCCCAATAGGTCTCAAATACCAACTATAACATTTCCTTGTACCTAGTCTAACCTCTGATACCACCATGTGATAATATGTCACACATATGCAACATGTATATAGTACTAACAAACCCATAGTTCCATGGATAAAATTCATAATTAGAAACACACTATAACAAATATTATAAGCAGATAAAATAACACATTTTTGCAGAGCATAAAAAGAACGTAACAACAACACTTACCTTAGACATACCTTAGACATTTTGCCCAAACGTACACATTTTTGTTTTACCTCTTTGAATAGTAGTTCACCCCCATGTTGGAATTGTGACACCATTAGGGTAAACATTATGTTAGTCAACTAAGTCTCACAATTAACACAAAAGTGTCTAAGCTATTGTACCAAATTCAAGAAGCAATTCCAACAACAATCTCTTCCCCCTCAACCTGCACAACCCAACAAGGTATGTTACATTCTCCTCACTTCAATCCCTTGAAAGATATCCTCTTTTAGGGCTCTTCAAGGAGGAGGTCTCATAGTTGTGGCTCCAAGAACTCTAGCTACCCCGACTAGTTCTCTAAGCACACTTTGGTCATAAAAAAAATTGAAAACTTTCCCCAACAATTCTCCCTCTAGGGCTTGTAGCCTTCACAAAAAAAACTCAATGAGGACAATTCATCCAAATCCACTTGGGATTTATGGAGTTTCAAAATGTAATGGGTTCTCTAGCTCACATGGTTCAAACCCAATTAACAATGGCAATAATCACGAAGAACAAATAAAATGCATGATATTTCAACTAGACTCTCATGTTGTATATGCATCTACAATTTTTCACAAGTGGCACTATAGGAACTCTTCTCCCACTACTTGGGAACTTGTTAGAACACTTCTAAACCTAGATAAAATCATAATATATTAATAAGAACTTTATGAATATATTACTTTGTTCCTTCACTTAACCCACTTGAATTATTCTCTTTTCTTAAGCCATTAGGTGCCCTTTCTTCCCATGTTGTCCTAGCCCCCATAATCTCTTGTCTAAATTGCTCTGCAACACGGATGGATTTTATGGATTTTATTAATATAAGAAGGCGATTACAATTAACAACCCTATGCTCACCAAGATTTCAACATATAGGCTCTCATACCATATATCACCTAGGGATTCTAGTCTAAAACATATATATATTGGCACTCTTATCCAAATATAATATTGGCTAACAAACATTTACAACGTAAGGATCAACATTGGATTGCAAATATACAATGATGATAGTCCTAAAAATTTCACCATTGAACCTTAGAGTTATCCGTGTGAATTAGAGTTTTTATCATTAACTACAATTTGGATAAGAACAGCACATGAATTCTAAACATGTTTTCTAATCCTTTATGAAAAATAACATCTTTGGTAAAATAAATTTTATGATTTGACCAACAATTTTCTTCATATGAAAACAAAAATGTTCCAAGGAAAATACAAATTTTAATTATGTTTACCACAAGCCACGACAATTTCAAATAACATTCATAATCGAACAATAAATACCATTGTAATTATCAGTGAAACACTTCAAAAAAAACATGACCTCCATAAAATTACATTACTTAAACTCTACCTTCAACTCCAAAAAAATGAAGGAGAATGAGCAAATAGATTGACTCCTCTTGGGCTCCGCATATAAATATTAGGCTTTTGAATAGAGAAACCCTTTGATTAGTCATTAGGAGATATCCACTCCAACATAATCTGTCTTCCATAGAATATGAAATGAATTCTATAAGGTTTTTGAAAATTCCAATCTTTATATCTTTTATTTCTTTAAACCAGCATTCGAACAAGCCCGCACTGTCTAGATTGAGAGACTTAACGCCCAGTGTAGGTAAGGTGCAAATTAAATGTCTATTTTGACAACAAAATAATTCCGTAACTGTAATTTTACTAATTATATCTATCTTGAATGACACCTAAATAGAAAGTATAAACTAGTGACTATCGGTCTAGGATATGTCCAATGATATATCATAAGATTAGTTTTGAACACCGATTTTCTAAAATAAAATTAATTTTAATTTTAAGGCAGTAGCAATGAACACTAAACACTGTTAAATTGCAAACATTGCGAGGACAATTTGAAACGTGAAGATGAATAACACAGAGAATCTTGATGAATCAATCAAATCAAACTTATTGGTGAAACCATTACGAATCAAAGGATAGTTGAAAAAGTCCTATGAAACCTACCAAAGAAATATGATATGGTTGTAACATCCATTCTGGAATAGAAAGATCTTACAACTCTCTCATTAGAACAGTTGGCTAGATCGCTTCTCTCGCATGAGACACGACTTAACATGGGAGAAGATTCCTTAGAACAAGGTTTTAAGACACAAGTCTCTCTTTGCAGAGGCAAAGGCATAGGATATAGAGTGAGTAGCAAATGATGCAAAGGCAGAGCAAAACATGATCATGCCACAAAGCAGTCGATGCCTTCACAAAACCAAACACAGAGAAGCAAAACATGGCGCGAATCTAATGTCCAATATTATTACTGCAAGAAACTTGGGCATTATGAACATGAATGGAGAAAGAAACAGTCAGATCAAGAAAGAGGATGTGTCCATCTCTCCAATAATGATGGAGAATCCTCTGAAACCATGTTTCTTTCCTGCCATCTTTCTGAAGATAATCACAATGAGTGCCTTTGGTTTATGGACAATGGCCGTAGCAATCATATGACGGGTAACAAAAATCTGCTTTCTTGCCTTCATGCTTCCATAACATCATAAATTACTCTTGGAGATCACTCCCGTATAAAATTTTAAGGAAAATGTATTGTCCCTAAACTTACTAAACAAAATCAACAGAAATATATACTTGATGTTTATTATGTTCCACATCTAAAGCATAACCTCATTAGTCTACGTCAATTGATGTAACACAATTATAATGTCAAAATTGAAGGGAATACATGTTATATCTATGACAAACCTACAAATAAAAGACAGATAGCAAAGGTTGAAAAAAAAAAGAATAAGATGTTTCCATTAACTCTTAGAAGTCGAAATCTTTCACAGTTTTTTGCACACAATGTGTCAAGAATATATGAGTCATAGTTATGGCCTTTTAGGTATGGTATATTCCCCTAAAGAGTCTAAGTCCACTTTAGAAACATCCTATGTTGATTATTCTCCCTGTTCTAAATGAAAAATATGTATTCTAGCAAAGCATAAAAGAGATAGCTTTCCGACATCTTCCATTAGAGCAAAAGAGCCTTTAGGGCTAGTCCATACAAACATATGTGGCCTAATGCAAACACAGTCTATTAGTGGTAGTTTTTATTTTCTAACCTTCATTGGTGATTATAGCTAAAAGATGTGGGTTTATTTTCTCAAAAGTAAATCTAATACTTTCTCAAGATTCAAAGAATTCAAAGAAAAAGATAAAAAGCAATGTGGAAAGTCTTTAATTATTCTCAGGGCAGAAAGAGGAGGAGAATACAATCCCAATGACTTCAAAGCTGTTTGTCAATAACAAGGAATCATCATGCAAAATACAACAACATACGCTCCACAACAAAATGGAGAAGTAGAAATGAGAAAGGAAAAATCGGTCGATAATGACTATGGCAAGATGTATGCTTCGTGAGAAGAAGTTGTCCAATGAATATTGGGCTAAAGCAATTTCTAATGCACTATATGTTCTCAATATATCTCCAACAACTAGTGTCCAAAATGCAATACCTCAAGAAGCTTGGGATGGTAAGAAGTTGAATGTCTTTCACTTTTGCATTTTTGGTTCTGTTGCATTTTCCCATGTTCCTGAGCAAGTATGAAAGAAGCTTGATGATAAAAGTGAAATATGTATTTTTGTAAGCTATAGGGAATAATCAAAAGCCTATAGACTCTATTATCTAGTCAACAAGAAGTTTGTTTTAAGCAGAAATGTTAATTTTTTTCAAACTAAATCTTGGTCTGATCAAATTGATGAAGTTTTAAATCAACCTATTCATACACCACATATACCAAGATTGCAGGGTTAGGAAGAGCCATACCACTCTAAAATGACACATCTTCCAACAATGAATCCAATAGTGATTCATCATCTTAAGAAGAAATTTGAAAACTAGAAACATCAGAGAAAGATATGACTAGGAACATGACTTTGATGAGCAGAATCTATTTGCATTTCTTTCTTGTCAACTAATCCATTTTGAAGAGTTCGTCAAAGAAAAATATTGGGTAGATGCAATGAATCAAGAAATAACTTCCATAGAGATGAATGAGACTTCAAAATTGGTTGATCTCCCAAGAGACAAAACTAGCATTGGTTTAAAGTGGGTATACAAGACCAAACTGAATGAAAAAAAAGAAATTGAAAAACATAAGGCAAGGATGGTTGCCAAAATATTATCACAACAACTTGGTATCGACTAGTGGTGAAACCTTTGTTCTAGTAGCAAGGTTAGACACTGTCAGAACTGTTATGCTGACAATAATTCAACACAAATGGAAAGTTTTTTAACTTGATGTAAATTTTTCTTTCTTAAATGGTATATTGCAAGAAGAAGTTTATGTGGAGCAACCTCCTAGTTTTGAAGTTCCATGACAGGAACATAAGGTGTACAGGTTGGAGAAAGCCTTCTAGGCCTTGAAACAAGCTCCCCGACCTATCTCAACAAAAGTGGCTTTGGAGAAGCAACCATGAGCTAACTCTGTATACCAAAACTCATGAAGGTAAAATTTTCACTGTTTGGCTTTGATGATCTGTTTTATACATGCAATATTATGTTAGAAGAATTCAAAGAAACAATGCAAATAGAGATTGATATGACTGATCTAGGGCTCATGAAATACTTATTAGGCATTGAAATTCAGCAATCTGTTAATGGCATTTTTGTTTGTCAACAAAAATATACCACTGAAATCCTCCAAAAGTTGAGTCCTCCAAAAGTTGAGAATGATCACACCAATTGCTACAAGCATCAAGCTCAACAAAGAAGACGTAGCACTACCACTTGATTCCACATTGTATGAAAGTATAGTTAGTAGTTTGGTGCATCTCACCACAACTAGATCTCATATCATATCAGGGTTATGCAATCACCAAAGGTTTCTCATTCGAAGTATGCAAAAAGGATCTTATGATATGTTGTAGGCGCATTAGACAATGGCTTGTTCTACACACATTCTGAAGATTGCTTTCTTTCAAGTTATTTAGACATTATGATAGCAAAAGCACCACAAGGTATGCTTTTCACCTTGAAACCAATATTATCTCATGGGCATCCAAGAAACAACCCATAGTTTCAACATCTTCTATGGAAGTTGACTATGTAGTTGCAACTTCAAAAGCTTGTCAAGAAGTGTGGCTAAGAAGACTATTGAAAAATGTATTAAATGTATAGAAAAAGCAAACTCCTATTTTCTATCATAACAACTATGCTATTTAATTATCAAAAAATCATGTCTTTAACAAAACAAAACAAAAAATATTAACATACTTTTTCATTTCATTTGTAAGATTGTCAATGACAGAAATATCTTACTTTCTTTTTGCTTATTTCACCAACCTAAAACTCTTTCCTTGTGTTTTTATTTATTTTTGAGATTTATAAAAAACCTGAAAAAAATAGAATTTGACAGACCAAATTAATTTTACTTTTAAGTACCTTTATTTTTTTATTTATAAAAGCCAGTAAATAATGGAGTGAGAAAATAAGTGAATATATCATTTTTTGAAATAAGAAAGAAAATAAAGTGAATATATCATTTTTTTAAAATAAGAAAAATTTCAATAGTAGACCTACTTTTTTGAAAATTTGATTATTTTGTTTTAAAATTGTTGGTTTGAATCTTATATTATTATCATAATTTTTAACCAACTTTTTTTTTATAGATTTGAGAAAAAATTACAGTTATAAATTGAGATCGTCTAATTATTAACCTATTATACAAGCACATTCAATCAAGATTGATTACGTTTTTATATTTTTTAAAATTTAATAGATTGATTGTAATCAAAATTACACAAGCACATTTAATCAAGATTGATTTTTTTTTTTTTTTAATTTAATAAATTGATTAATTCTAATCAAAATTTCGATTAAAAAAGTTGAATTTGCTTATTTATTAACCTTTTGCTTAAATAAAAAATAAATTGAAACAAATTCTTACTCTTTTAAGAGAAAATTGGTCAAATTTATTAAAAAAATTATTTAAAAAATTACAAAAAATTATGATTTCACCTAATTTAGCAAAACTTTAATTATAACCTTTACTTTTTATTAATTTTTAATATTTAAAATTTTCAATAACCAATTTATTTTAAAAGATCTATAACCCCATCTACAATTGCTCAATAAGATAGACAATACACAGGTGCAACTCCAAGCACCATAGCTGTGCAACCAACAGAAATAAGTATTATGAGGGGTGACCATTTTCATCCCAGCTAACTGCCATTTAGATTAGATGACTGAGCCTGTCTATTTGTACCCCGAGGCGCTGTTTTATATCTTCCTGATATGTCCACTTAATTTTAATTTTCTAGCAAGCCTCACAAAATAATGTATCTTAGGATATTATTAAGTTTGAACCATCTACAACCCCATCAATCTAAAATCCCCATTAGAATAAACCAGTCACATAAAACAGCTGTTGTAAGTAAGCACGCCTACCACGCTAAAATTGTATTGGTAACGATGCCGTCTCCATAAAAAAAATTTCTAAACTTTGAAAATCCAAAATAACGTCTAGATAATTTTTTGGTTGGACCATTGCGCAGTCGACAGTTTGGTCGTTATAACTACGATGGATGGTTATATATTATTGCGAAAGCAAATACCTTTAACAAATCAGCCAGTCGACGGATATCATTAAATAAAAAATTAAAGTTTTTTTTGGTATAAATTGCTTTGTATTACAGATATAACACCCTCAAAAATTACACATCAGATTCAGAGCTGTATTCCAAAGAGTTTACAACTCAGATTTGTAATACCATGCAAATTACATAGTACAAATGCTCAATCAAGATACACCATATATAGATGTAAATATTAAAAACTAGTTCACTAACAAGATCAATCAACCGGAATAATAACTACAAGTACCATAGCTGTGCAACCAACAGAAATAAATATGCTACCTACTGCTCCCACTTCCACTTGAACATTTCATATGCTTAGTCTGATAATCGCTTGCATTATCAGACTAGTATGTTAGACTTGCAACATTTCATATCCTTAGTCTGAAAACGGTTTGCATTATCAGATTAGTATGCTTCGTTTAGCAATGTCCAGCATCACCAGGGGTGGTCAAGTTTAGCAATTGCCAGCATCAAAAGAGGTGGTCATTTCATCCCGGCTAACAACCATTTAGATTAGTTCACTAAACCTGTGTATTTGTACCACTAAGAAGTGGTATTTCATATCTATTGAGTTTTATGTCAGTTTTATTTTTATGGCAAGCCTCAAAATGATGCAGCTTCGGACATTTTTAAGCCTGAACCATCTACAAACCCATCAATATAGAATCCCCATTACAATAAACCAGTAAAATAAAACACCTCTTGTAACTAAGCACCAGTAAAATAAAACACCTCTTGTAACTAAGCACGACTACAAAACTAAATTTTATTGGGAACGCATTCGTTTCCATAAAAACACCCTAAACTTCCAAAATGAAAAAGAATGGCTGGATAATTGTTTGGTTTGGCCATTGCGCAGTCTACAGCTTGGCCGTTATAACCAAAATGATCGTTACATATTATTGTAGCAGCAATAGAAACTAATTTCAATCACTTGCTAGGCATTATAACTGTCAATATCAACCACTTGCTAAAGATGCTGGGTAGAAATTAATTTCAATCATTTTGGTAGAAACTAATTTCATTGTAAATATTTTTTTTGTTTAATTTTTGTAGAATTGAGGTTTCTGTGATCCATAATAGTTATAAGTAGAATTTCGGCATAAATCACATATAGAAAGACCTTTGTGAATACTAGTTGAAGAGACAGATCCAGCTTCACCTGTTCAGAACTTCCAACTACTATCTTACCTAACTGCTAATTTTGACCGGGAACGGATCAAAATTCAATTAGATAATTTCAAGAAAA
>APFE030517152.1:0-10927 GCA_000404065.3 Pinus taeda | reverse complement strand
ATTAAATACATTTACTAAATTTTTATAAACACTAAACCCTAAATGCTAAATCCTCAGAATTTTATCACATTTTAAAAACCATTTGTAACTTTTATTTAACTGCTTATTAAAAGAATTTACTAAAATGCTATAAACCCTAAATCATAAATCCTAAACCCCAAACCCTAACCATAAACCATAAACCATAATAATTTAATGAGTATCTACAATAAGGGAAGACCACACTTGGGTATGTGAGTGTAGGAGGGAGAAAATTGTGGTACATGAGATACCCTCACCTTTGTTTTTCCACCCTTCTTCACAAACTTGTTTCTTTTCATTTATTTTTCTTCATAACTCATCGAGGCTCCATGGGATGAATGAATTATGTGTAATATGTAGCAGTGGATACCTCCTTAAGGTGGACAAGGATGGGTGTCATTCTTCTGAATTTGTGTTGTAACGCATTGTAAATATATAATTATCAAATTGTAATTTTCACTTCATTGATCTCATTGTGATGCTATTTGGATTTCTATGCAGGTTTCTCGCATTTTTCTTTTTACAGAAAGTAAAAAGGAATATTTACCCTTTTCCGACTCATGGGGATACTTGCAAGCCATAAGAAATGCATATCTCTAAGCTTGAGCATAATTTAGCGTATAAGTGACGGAAGAAGATACATAGAAAACAAGCTTCCAGACTTTACTATTGTTGTATGGATACTTGTAATGGGATTTGAGCTTGGTAATACACTAATAACATTCCATAGATTGATGAACGATGTTTCAAGATATTATCTAGATTTTTTTGTCATTGTGTATTGTGATATCATTCTCCTCTATATCAAAATATGAACATAACACTTATAGAATCTCAAAGTCTTATTATGAAAATATGTAAGGCGGAAGAAACCTTTGATGAATTTCAAGAAGAGTTGATTTTCCATGGACTTCGTAACTTACCTCAACTATATGATAGGTGTAGATGGATTGTATATCAACCTAGAGATGATACAGTTCATAAATTGAGTGGTCAATGCCAACCTATCTCAGTGACAAATTTGAAGTCTACATCACATTACTTTGACATATCATTGTGTTTCAATTCCTTAACCAAGGAAAATGCAAACAATAAATGGGAAGATGAACAAAAATATTTTGATGAAGCCATGACACAAATCTATAATGAACCTTCGGTGATAATGTTAGAGAAATTTCCATTACAAGTGGAGCTTGACATTGATATGTAGAAAGGGAGACATTCTTAGTGGTTCAAGAAACACTTAAAAGGTACAAGAAGCACTCAAATAATATTCTTTGAAGTGATGATCAACTATCCAACCATAAGGAGTGGATACAATGTACTGGCACTATGTCTTAGTTGAGGAGGTGTATTATAGCAATTATTTAAACAACAATACTAAGTACATAGACTCAAGTACCACCACACGAGATGGTACCCCCCTTGATCTAACTATGATGGAACCTACCACAAGGTCATAGGGTTGGATTTACCTAGCAATGAGTGGAATTATGCCAACTAATATTCCCTATGGTAATATTCCACATCGCACCACGTGGGTGCCACAAGACATGATTATGAAAACCTACAAAATGAATATGGAAACCCTAGAAAGACATAAATTTTGACCCCAAAATGTGAATAGAGAAGATACATATTTTTTAGACCCCATTCTCATAATCACGCACTAGTAGTTGATCAACCTAGTATCCAGCTCCTTAGGCTTAATTGGTAATGGGCTATGTTACATATATGATTATTCAAGAAGATCTGTTTGCACCGTAGAAATTGAAATGGATCCTTCGTTATGTAGAAAATCTAGTATCTCAAAGAGGCTTTTCTCCTCTACTTCCATTTCATCCAAATCTCCTATGATTACCTAAAAATATTGTCTCCATTATGATTTATTCCAACATTGTCTCTACATCATGTATTTCAATCTCCATATCCATTGTGCCTTGCATTGTCTTATATGGGTTTTTCCTTTTCCTTGTAGCGGTGTGTTGTGTGGGCTTGGGTTGTGGTCCTAAGGATTCCTCGGTGTGACCTTTGATCCTGTTGCAGTGGATTTTTCTCTGCTACGACTTCAAATTTTTTTTTGGACAAAAGGGGCTCCTTGGAGTTAGGGTTTTGGGGTCTAGAGTTCCTCCTCATTCTAGACAATTGTTGAAACCTTTTTGATTAGTTCTTATGATTATCTCCTTTAACATGGGGGGATCGGTGAGGGGTAAATCTATATAGTGGTATCCATGTTCATGGCAGCTTCTACAAGAAAAAGGGATATGGTTATAATCAATTGGCTGGATGATATCCTAATGATTGGGGAAGATAAGTATGGATTATGATAGTCACTCTAAGACATTCATGTAAACACATATCCTAGAATATGCAAGGCACCTCTTTGATTTAGTTATTTCTGACACTTTTACATAGTTTCCAATGATATTGGCAATTCTGACTATTTCCCATATAGGAGCAACCAAAAATTTTTCCTTCTCTGGGATGAAATGAGGCATCCAAAACAAGATGAAGAGAATGGCATTGTTAAGAAAATAAGGGCCATTCATAACAACCTTTGAACAATCCTCTAAATTGATGAATATCATCATAAGAAAACCTTTGGCTCCAATCTGCAAATCAACATTCACTTTTGGCTACCATTTAGCCTTGATCCATGAGGCGAGATATTGATTTGGTGGCTAACCTCCAATAAGTTTGAAGATTAATGTGTGGCCTTGAATGGATTTTATGTGCTCCAATATTTTATCTTAATTGACCTTATACATGTCATTTTGAAGGACATTTGGAACAAAATAGATTGATATATTGTTTTTCCATTCAGTGCCCAAGAGTGGGGCATATTTTTGACCTCGTTGTGATGAATTTCAGTGGGGGGATCGATGAGGTTCTACCTCCACCACATTCTTCCTAGAATTAACATCTCTCAATACTACACTTTGGTAGGAGGGGATGCACCCCCTCCCCTAGATGAGGAGGCCATAGGTTGATCAGAATCATGTTAGAAATGAAGTCCTAGAAAAATATTAGAGTGAGGGGTGGAAAGTTTGCAAAGGTTTTAGGGTTTTCGTTATCACCAAAAAATGATTACCTCGCCATTTCTAACTAGGTGGATCGAAATACACCTTGCAGGATTTAATTTACCATAGTAAAATCACTTTCACCATGGGAAATAATTTAGCAAGCCACTTTTATTAAATTATTTCTCATTAAAAAAAAACTCAAAAAACTCATGGGGGGAATTGAATAAATCATTATTTATAATTTTCTCTAGGAATAATTATTAAATAATTGTTTGATAATTATTCCTTGTCATATTTGACTAAATTACCTAGGAATAATTAAATAAATCATTATTTATTTACTATTCCTTAATTATATTATTGGAATAATTGTTAAATCACTATTTAATAATTATTTCAATTTCACGCCATTCTTAATCCTCGCAAAATAATTAATAAATCATTTTATTTGTTAATTATTTCCAGATAAAGATATTTAACCATTTTGAATATATTTTCCCTCTCCCAAAAATATAATAAATTATTCCTAATGGTTAGATCTTGATTTCCTCAATATTATTTTATTATTTTCCATTATCAAGATCAATCCAATACTTTGTTATAAATAGGAGGTTTTTCCATTCATTCTTCACCATGATCATTATCATTTTCACCATTATCATCTCTTTTCACTTGAGCTCCAATTTGAGTTCTACACATTGTTTTGGGCTTTTCACGCATTGAGAGAGATAATTGATTACTCAAGCATCAAGGACATAAAATGACCCATCACATGGAGGGGATTTGCGAACCTTTTGTGGATCTGCTTCAGCAAGTGTTATCAATAAATATTTATTATTCATTTTAAAATATATTTTCATTTGGGTTATTACATTGGATATGTATTGTTGCTTACGCTTTAGATATATAAGAATAAAACTAGAAAAATCTACATTATAATTAAGATGTTCCTCATCAGAATACAGAAAATCTTCCTCTTCACTATCCAAATTATCCTTAACAAGTTGCATTTCCCTTGGTGACATGCTCCTTCCATAGGACCAACTGACTCCTCAAGGGTTGTGATAACCAAATCTTCCACCAAAGAAACAAATGCACCATTGATAGTTGCTTATTTGCTTACAGACTTATGGGGTAGAATAGAAGCAACATGGAGTAAACCAAGAGCTCTCACAAACTGAATAGTAATCAGTAAGCTGGTCTAGATTTGATCCTAAGTAGCCTCAAATTCTTGTCCCATACTAGGATGATAAGTTTCCTCTCTCTTAGGAGTATGAGTTGGAGTGGAAAATGGGGACACTACTACCTTCCGTAGAAGTATGTTTGTTAGGATGTGGTGATTTATTAGTCGTAAAAATGAAACTTCCCTCCTTCTAGTGAAAAAATGTTGACAGTGTTGGATCCCATCAACATCCAAGGGGTTCTCCCTAATGAAAATTCCCAATTAGACTTCACACCATTGTTAATAGGACCCCTTCCAAAATTATGGCCTGGTTCCCATGATTCTTAAAATTTTCCTTAGCTATGATGGTTAGCAAAAATGATTAACATGCATGTCTTTTGAATGAAAAA
This sequence comes from Pinus taeda, assembly GCA_000404065.3. Taxonomy (NCBI): domain Eukaryota; kingdom Viridiplantae; phylum Streptophyta; class Pinopsida; order Pinales; family Pinaceae; genus Pinus; species Pinus taeda. The sequence goes on along the minus strand of APFE030517152.1, from coordinate 6,311 downwards.
TGAGTATGCCTTGTGGAATGTTCAGTTGTAGAATATATAAAGGTTCTTTCACTGAAGGAAAAATAAAAGAATGCCTTAAAGAGAAGAGTAATAGTACTAATATAGTAAATACACACAAGCAAATATATATGAAAGAATCGTTGATCAACTAGCAAAATAGTTCACGAAGAAGAAATGATCATTAAAACAAGTACAACACACCTTCAACAAGATACGCACCAAAGCCACTGAAATAGTTCAATTTATTTAGTGCATATGAAAACAATATATATTTCAAACATTCAAAGAATATTCTTATAACATTTACGACACACAAATGAAAGTGTGATCAATTAATGAGCTTCAAGTATTAAGAAAATGTTCCAAGATACATTGGTACAATGAACACCACTATCTCCAATAGTGGAGTGTAAAAGCTATCCCTTTCTCTTTCAAAGAACTGTCTTCATCTCTAATAACTAGTGGGATACGCCAATGGGAAAAATCCTTTTCTTGAGCTATGAGGGTGTATATACAAAAAATGGGGTGAATTTTCACCTCCCTTATGACTCCTAGACTTTCCTGATGACTCTTTAACTTCTCCATGACCTTTCAGATTCTATGGGTGACTCTTGGACTTTCAATTTACATTAAATTTCTCATATTATTGAAAACCACATAATTAAATCCACAAATGATGTGGCACATGAGGACTCATTTGACACCTTGAATTGACATCTTGAAAAGACATGAATTGATACTGATGACATGGACTTAATGATGATGTTGAAATGTCAAACCACTCTTCATGCTGTTATCCTTTTGTCTTCTTGAGAGATGGTTCATGCGCTTTATCTTCCTCCTGCATAAGTCTTGAAGATAGTTCCCCTTCATCTTCTTGTTCAAGAGTCAACTTTATCTTTCATCTTCATAGGTGTTGTCTAGCATGGCCTCCTTCTTCTTCTACTCCATCATCAACCTGTCATGACAAGATATAATACCTACAATTGTAAACCACTCATGAGAATAATACATTGTTGTTACAGGCCCAAATGCCTTATAATATTTTTCTACCAAGCGTACTTTCAAGTCTATTTCCATGGCCCTTTTATTTTATTAAAGAAATCACTGCAAAATATGTCGATTTTGGCCTTAAGCCCTTGTAATTGGTGCACTAATATTTTATCTTAGATGACCTCGTATCTCATGTTTTGAAGGAATTTTTGAACAAAGTGGCTTGATATATTGTTTTTCCATACAACGCATAAGAATCAATCATATTTTCGACCTCCTTGTGATGAATTTGCTAGTGGGGGGATTGATGAGCTATTTTCACCTCCTTCTTCCTAGACATAGTGTCTCCGAAGACTACATTGTTGTAGGAGGGGACCGCATCCCCTCCCCTAGATGAGCAGGCCATAGGTTTACCAGAATCAAGCTAAAAATGAATTCCTCACAAAATATTAGAGTTGGGTATGGAAAATCTACAAAGGTTTAAGGGTTGTAGCACATGTAAACCCTAAACCTAGATGATTGACTTTACAGTGCATGCTTTTGTGGCATTTCTAGAATATTAGTCCTAACTCTTATGAGTTGATTTTATTAATTAATTAAACCCCCTTATTTTATTTGTATATATAACATTAATTATAACATTCTACCTAATAACAATTTTAATATTATATAACATCATTTAATACGTTTCATACAACATTAATTATGAGAACTATTAAAATAAAATAATAATGAAAATAATATATTAGATAACTTAATTATAAAATTTAACGTAAAAATAAATGCAAGGCAGAGAAAAATGGAAGACATAACTGACCACTTATGTCCCTGGGCCAATCCTTCTAAAGAAAAGAGCGCATTAGGTTAAGCATTGAGCTCAAGATGACTTTTGGTGTAACTAGGACCAAAATTTTGTAAATTAGGAGTGACTGAAGCACCGATTTGTGGAGAACTAATACTTCTAGATAATTTAATACTATGAGTGTCCAATTGTTTGTTTTGAAGGAAATTATATCCAAAATACCTTTCCCTTGAATAATTTTCAAGGAATTTTCTTTTACGGTGACTTTGACATGCGAGATGGGTTTGAATGCTATGATCGGTGTTGAAGAAGAAGACATGGGACTTGTTGGGGTTTATTTTAGTACCAAAGGCTAGAATAATTTCATTTAAAATGTTCTTGAAGGTCAAGGCTTCTTGAATGAAGGGTTTACCTATGAACAGAATGTCATTAACAAAGTGTTGGTGAGTTATCAGTGCCAACTAGTTGTTGAGACAAATGTCACATAGGACACTGTCAAGCATAGAATATCTCAAAAAATACTTGAGGCCTTTACCAAAAAGGGAAAAACAAAAATGGGAGAGTGAGTCTTCTTGGTGGATACCTCGAGAAGCACTAAAGGTGGAGGAGGATCCAGTGATAAGGATAGAGAAGAAAGGGAAGGAAAATAAGGAAGGCAACCATTTAGCCCAATCATCAAAAAAACCAAAGGCTTTCAAAATTCAAAGAAGATAAGCCCATCTCAATTTGTCAAATGCTTTTGAGAAATCCAATTTTATTACCATACCAAATTTTATGAATTTTTTTATAGTGTGTATAATCTCATGGGCTACTATAATCCCATCTAGGATTTTAGAACCCTCAACATATCCCAACTACTCCTTGGAGGTGAGCAGAGGCAACATGGGTTCGAGTTTATGGAAAACGATCTTCGAAATGAATTTTTACACCATGTTGAAAAGAATGATAGGTCTTAAGCTACTTAGGTCCATTACTCATGCTGATTTAGGAGAAAGAGTCAGGAAAGTGAAATTTAGAGTAGGAAGGATATAGCATATTCTTCATGATTCCTCCACTAAATATAATACCTCGTCGCCCAAGAATTCCAAACTTTCTTGGAAAAAACCGAAGGTGAAGCCATGAGGGTGAGGGGTATTAATTTTTGGGAGATTCATCACTGCTTCCTTAACCTCCTACATCTAAGCCACATTTTGGTCTTTAGTGACCAACATCAGAATGTGGGTGATTATTTTCTCCATGGCTTGTAATTTTTTAGGTTTTATTTTCTTTAAGGAGATTCTTATATAATGAAGTAAGTTCATTTTCAACATCCATGTGTTGAAAGAGTTGCTTGCCATACTTGTACGTCAGAAGATATGGTTATGATGCATGTGTTTTAGTGTTGATTTGTGGAAAAGCCAAGTGTTCTTCTCCACACCCCTGAGCCATGAGATCCTAGATTGTTTCTTCCATAAGGTCTCCTCTTCCTTCCATATTTCCCCTATTTTTTTAAGAACCCCCCCCTCCTTCTTTAAAAAATCTTCAGATCACCGTTCAAGTGTCATTTTTTGTTGGATGCATTCCATTTTAGTTTCCATATTTTATTTTCCTCGAAGATGTTACCAAATTCTTCATGATTCCACTTTTTAATTAAACCTTTTAGAGTTTTTAACTTATGTTGAAAGTTTAACATGGGAGAGAGGCTTCCATTATCCAAGTCCCACAACTACTCCTTGGATTTCACATGGAAGTATGGATATGTTAATGAAAAAATATCAAATATGAATGGTCAGTTTTTAGCAGGTTCTTTGAGGTCTAATTCTAGCATTATTGGATAGTGGTCTTACCCTGCACTAGGAAAGATGGAAGCTTTGAAAAAGAGGTATTTTTCCAACAATCATTTTGATAAAATAAATATATCCACTTGACATGTTGTCTTGTTCTTTCCTCCTCTATAGTTGTCCAAGTATATATTCCATTTATCATTTCTATCTAATTTAATTACATGCCTAATTTCGTCTTTTAAGGATTATGCTTCAATGCCTAATCTACGAACTCCCCTCTTTTTTCCTCCATCCAGGTAATCATATTCAAGTCCCATCCAAAAATGAAGTTCTCATTCAAATGAATTTTTCGAAGCTAAATGAGGTTGTTGAGAAAAGAAAGTTTATCCCCTCGCAGGTGCATCCCACTACTATCATTAAGAACCATATCCCATTTGATCTGATCAATTGAAATTTTCGAGAGAGGATCCTAGCGGTTGCCAACCAGTCATGAAAAGCTACTTCCAAGGGGTTTAATAGGATTCATAGACCATGTATTGTTCCATGAGAATCAAGATGATGATTTTAGGTTTTTTCCTTCTTAATTTTGTGTCTAATTAGTCTTTATTTTTTGTCACTTTTGAGACCCCTTATGTTCCACAAAATCACATTCATTGAGAAGGAAGGAGGGATAGGGAAAAAACCCTTGAGAGCAATGTAATAATATGTGAATTGGGTAGAAGATTCATTGTCTATTGTATTAACTCTTATGTTGTTTTCCTCCCCCATCATTTATCTCCTTTGTTTGGTTTTAGGGGGTATCTCGAATCCTTAATCTTATGTGAACTAGCTAGAAGATTACTTGACTATTGTATTAACTCTTATGTTGTTTTCCTCCCCCATCATTTATGTCCTTTGATTGGTTTTAGGGGGTCTCTCGAAGGCCAAGAAAGAGAAGAAAGAGAACACTAATGAGGAGTTGCGGGAGTCAACACTTTATCCAAAAGTGTGAATTGAATCCTAAGATTTGATTGTTTGAGAAGAGTCATTTGCACCTCAAAGATAGAATTGGTTCCTTGGCATTGTAGCTACTCGATTATCTTAGAGAGGGTTTCCTCTGCTACTTCCATTTCATCCAAGCCTTCTATCCTTACCTAAGAACTTTCTCCTCTACTTCCATTTCATCCAAGCCTTCTATCTTTACCTAAGAACTTGTCTCCATTATGATTTCTTCCAACATTCTCTTTGCATCATGCATTTTAGGCTCCATATTGGTTATGTCTTGCATAGTGTTATCTCGTTTTTTCTTTTTCTTAATAGACGTGTCTTGCATGGGCTAGAGTTGTGGTTGCAAGGATTCCTGAGGTGAATTCAAATTTTGGATCTTAGTTATGCCTTGCATCATTTTATCTCAGTTTTTCTTTTTCTTCATAGAAGTGTCTTGCATGGGCTTGAGTTGTGGTTGTCAGGATTCCTGAGGTGAATTCAAATTTTGGATCTTTCTTATGTCTTGCATAATGTTATCTAAATTTTTATTTTTGTTTATAGAAGTTTCTTGCATGGGATTGATTTGTGGTTGCAAGGATTCCTAAGGTGAATTTAAATTTTGGATCTTGCTCTACCAAAAAAAAATTTCTTTGTTCGGGTTGAAACCAAGCATCCATAATCATATCAAGAGACTCGCATTGTCAAGAAAATAAAGGCCATTCTCAAAGACCCTTGAATAAGCCCTCTAAATTAATGATAATGAGATGAAGAGACTCACATTGTTAAGAAAAAAAGGCCATTCTCAAAGACCCTCGAATGATCCTCTAAATTAATGAAGATCATCATAAGAAAATGTTTGGCTCCAATATGAAAATCAACATTCAATTTTGGCTACCATTCATCCATGATCCATGCTTTTAGATCTCGTTTCAGTGACCAAGCACTAATAAATTTGTAGATTAAAGTGTGTTATTGCATGATTTCTATGTGCTCCAAGATTTTATTTGACTTGACCTCATATCTTCGGTTGGTTTTGAATGACTTTGACTTGACCTCATACCTCGGGTTTTGAATGACTTTGACTTGACCTCATATGTGGGGTTTCCAATGAAATTAGGAATAGAGAAACTTGTATCTATTGGTATTCCATGGGGTGCCTAGGATTAGGACATCGTAGAGACCTCCTTGTGATGAATTTCCAGGGAGGATTGATGAGGTGTTGTTGCAGCCACCTTCTTCATAGACTTAGCATCTCCTAAGACCAAGTCTTAGAGAAAGATTAGAGCGAGATGTGGAAAATATGCAAGTTGTAAGGCATGTAAACCCTAAACCTAGCTAGTTAGAATTCACTAGGATCTCCACCATCTTAGTCTTAACTATTATTAGTTGATTTGATTAATTAATCAAACCTCTTCCTTTCTTGTGCATACACCATTAATTATGGCATTGTACCTAACCATAATTATAATATTAATTAATTAAACCCCTTTCTTTTTTTCATATATACCCCATTAATTATCACATTGTACCTAATCATAACTATAATACTTATATAGCATTATTTTATACAAAGTTGTAATATTTAAATAAATAAAAAGTAAAACCTCTACAAGATTGTATTTGCAAAACATATAAAATTATCTATATTTCATTCTGATGGTTGCCCAAAACCTAAAACCATTTTGCTTAGTTTGTTTTCATTAGCGATTGATAATATATTACAAAAGAATTTATACATGTTAAATAAATAACTCATCGAAGAAAATGAAAATGATATATATATATAT